>JAAGWP010000667.1:0-41869 GCA_013266165.1 Fusarium graminum
CCTTTCCCTTTCCCCGGAAGTCACCCTCCCCCTCCCATGTGCGCTCCTTGCGCTTGCGATCCTCACCATGGAAACCCCCCTCCCCCTCATCACGATAAGCCTGAGCATGGTCCTCATGACGGTCCTCACGATGGTTTCCGCTCTGAGGAGCAACACGGCCACCATCACCCACCACCACCACCTGTAAGTCTCTTACTCAAATGAGAAATCCATTTTACTGACTGCTCTCCAGCCTCCTCACAATCCCGTCATTCTGGCTCTTGGCGCTGTCACAATTGCCATGGCGCTCTTCTGCGGCCTTACTATTGCCTATATTCATCGTCGCATCGCTAGTCTTAGCCCCGAGTCCCGCCGGGTCATTCGCCGCGCATTCCGCCAATCTCGCGCCGAGCGCCGCAAGGGCTCTGCTCTAAAGGCTGCTTACCGTGCCTTTGTCTCACGATGGGTCGAGAGCGAGGAAGAAGAGAAGCAAGCTATGCTCCGAGGTGACCGACGCCGCAGATCCTCCTCCGGCAGCGACACAACTATGGAAGAGGAGATCGCTCAGTTTCGCGAGGCTGCTCACATGGTGGAGGGTATTGTTGCCGCCGAGGAGGGCCACAGTCGTGCTAGCTCCTACAGCTATACCACTGGACCTCCCGCACCCCCTCGCCCATCACACCACGTCGCCGCCACATCGTATCCTGGCTTCATGGACACTGATGACAACCTCCCCTCTTACGACGACACTGAGCACGACTCCTCAGTAGTGACGGATGGATGCCGATACACTCCTGGTAGCTCCGACTATACCCCTTCAGCCTCCGGATCCAACGCCGGCGATGTTCTAGGCGACACAAAGAACTAAAACCATACTCGACGATTTCTGGCTATGAATGATTTTTCTTTTGCTTGCATACAACTATGATACACCATATTTCCTTGACTTTCGGATTTTTTACGCAGATAGCTGTGGGTTATTGATTGGTTCTCAAACTCCCAATGTTGCTGCTCAATAGAAGCTGTAGCCATCTAATACCACAACCTGAACTATACATTTGTCCATAATGTGCTTTTGTTAGTGATACGTCTAAATACTCGTATTTTTGTTTACCGCCCAAAGATGAACTCCTCGTAGTTCTTCGCTATCCTTTTGATACCCTCCTCAAGGTCCCAACCCTTGACTTTGCAAACATGTCGATAAATATCTTCTAGTGCATCATCCATCTGTTTGCCGGCTATGTGAAGATCGCTCTCGACTAGCACGCTATCATCCGGCAGAGCGCGTATCACTTCGTCAGTCTTGGCGCAGCTTGCATTTGTACTGAGATTAACGGCTGTGGACAATGAAACAAAGATACGGGCTGGAATGGTCGGATTGAGGTACTGCTTGAGTACTTCGACACTGGCACTGAACGAATGAAGGCATATCCGTGGTGGATATGGCTTATCACTGTCGTCGTCGTCGTCTTCATCTGAGAAATCTTCCGCGCCACTCGCTACTAAACGACGCTTTCGACGTGTTATGACTTCGCGCTCATGACCCTTCCACGTCGCCGCGAGTGTTTCATGGAGTACCCCGTGTGCCTGTACGCCATGGACACTGACAGCTCGACCAGTCTTTGCGGCCAGGCGGAGTTGTGCGGCGAGTATGTCACGCTGATGCTCCATCCTCACGCGGTGAGGACTGAGATGTCTTCCTTCACGGCCGCCAGGGGTAAGTGTTGAGTCTCGCTCAGTGTGTTCAGATGGATTCCATGGGTCTGGAAGACGAAAGACTTTATCAAGGCCTATCTCCCCCACGAGTGCGTGCTGATGGGCAGATAATCGTGATTCCGTAGCGTCGAGAAACGAACTCACAGAAACTGGAGTAGGTAGAGATGCAACGAAGTCTGATGAAGGCTCTGGCTGCAGGACGGTGTTGTAGTGGGCCTGTTTAGCAGCGAGCTCCGCCTCGGAGCCGGAGGTAGGCCGATAGGTCGGAGCATCGGCCGAGTCATCGTAGAGAAGGTGGGAAAACCAAGGATGCCAGCCGTAGGAGGGAACCACACAAGTACTTTGTGTCTCAGGGTTGTCCTGAAGGAGTGTCTTGAGATGCTCGTTGTAGTGTTTACTGGCGACTTCTACGACGAGGTCCTGATCCTGCGCACGAGTTGCCATTATGGTCAAAGCAGTCGCACGCATAGAAGGAATGTCGTTCACCGAAGCCATCGTATCTGTTGGATGGCAGTGGGCGTCGCATATTGGCAGATACCAAGGGAAAGGTGACTGGTCACCTGTAGTTGTAGGCTTGGGATGTTCATCATAGTTGTGGGTTTGTTGACACATTATTGTGGTTTGATAAGAATTTATCGAAATGGGCGAGAACAGATGTGTGAGTTTATGTTACACTGTCTATGCAGGATTGTTGAACTCGGTATATGGGACAAGGTCCATCATGATTGAGGCTCTGGAGAGGAATGATGTCAGTGGAGAAAGTCGCTAGTGTGGATCCACGATTAGCGATTGAAAGGAAGTGGGGTTGAACTACAATGTGATGATATCCAAAATATTGAGTTAATTTGGTAAGGTCACATCCAACCCATTGTCTGTGTATAATTCTATAAACTGAGCGGCCTCATATAGAAGAATTGTCGTGTGCCCATCAAGAAACGAGACTCTTATCCAGTTCTCATTCTCGAGGTTATAGACCCTTCAGAACATGGGTAGAAATGCCAAGTAAACATGATCCTCTTACATGCCCAGAACTCTACCAGCAAATCTCTGCCATCACACATGATGTATTCCCAAGTCTTCTGTAAGCTCACCAGAGAATTCTATAGAGAACATAGTATGTCATATGGCAGTAGTCTTCGCGTCATCGTCTCTCGCATTTATCAGTGGTTGTGACACTCGCAGTTGAGAAGCAGCATCTAGGCTTGGCGAAATGCATCAGAAACTGGCTGTTGGATAGGAGTAACACTGCTGATACGACATTCGAGCCTCCACTGACCATATGCAAAGAATACAGCAATTGCTAAGTTCATGACCTCAACGGCGCCTACCCTTGTATATTTATGATATATAGGTATGTTGTGTCAAGTAATCATAGAGCTGCCGGTGAGTAGAATGATGATTTGAGTCTAAGTGATGGTCTTGCCAAAGAATACGCAAGAGGAAGGTCTGTAGTTGCCGCATGCAAGAATAGGGGTGTCGCGAGATGAAGATGGCGTGCTGAGTTGTTCAGAGACTTGAGAGATGAGCTTCCCTGCAACAGAAACCAGCTTGGATCCTCGACATACTTCACCAACGCCTCAGAGACACACTGGTTCTAAACCAGGTAAACGCCATGACCTAATTAGACGGGAGTAGATCTCACAAGAACAACTCCAAAAAGTAGCTTATGTCTGGACCATGTATTCTACTGTCGCAAATATATCAAGCGTGAATAGCTTCGTTATAGTCTTGAGTTTGTGTATAGAGAAACTTAGTCCCCGCAGAAGAGAAAACGAGAAACAAGCAATCTTTCAGTCCTCCATATCAAAAACAGAGACGTCATTTCCCGTACTGAGAAAATCGAACGTAAATAATGTGTCCTCTTCAGTTCGTGAGACAAGGTCCACATACCCTGCAGGAATATCCAGATATTCCTCCTGGCACGAGATTCTTGGTCTCTTAGTCAGATGTTCCAATTCACCGGACTGTCTTTTGTGGTGACCAGGCCATGGCATAGGTATTGGAGCATTACCTATGCCAATGGCTTGACTCGTGTCGTTGAACCACGGAGAGCCTCTGTTTGGAGACTCGAGTGCATGGCTGAAGGCCAGGCTGAGAGGAGGATTCGAAGCCACCTCACTAGTAGAACTGACTGCTGAGTAATTCTCGTGTCCTGGAGGCGTATCTCTGAAAGAGCTTACGACACTCTCCTGTAAAGAATTTGAGCATTGTGTTGGATCAAGACCTGGCAGGTCATTGAAGACCACGGGTGGCGTATGATTCGTCTCGAGCAACAATCTCTGGCGTACAATCCGGACTAGCAAATCCAATATTCGACTGAAAATCAGTGCAAGATTGTCGACAAGCGCTTGATCAGCAGCCAATGCGAATTGGTCACGGAGGGTCTCCAGCAGTAATACTTCTTCTTCCAGTTGACCGGATATTACATCCACCTCAGGCGGTGGCTGTTTTAAGATGTCCTTGGCTACCATAAAGGCGGCTGCTACTGGGAAGGTTGTAGCCAACCGAGGAAGCGCTGCAGCTGCAATATCATCATTTTCGGAGGGGGCGGTTTGATTCCGGGAAATCTTCTTACCTTTCCGAGGAGCAGGCTGGTCCACGGGTTTCTGAGGACCTAGTGTCTCCTTCAGAGCTTCGAAAAGGTGTGAATCGGGCTCTTTTGTCGTGGCGAGCAAGAAAATAAGGCAGCAAGTTTTGGCATCTCTGGAAGGTTGGGCCGACTTGATGTCTTCATTGGCTTTGAGTAAGCAGATCCTTGTCGCAAGAAACGACAGCATGAGAGAACTTGACCCAGTAGATGTCAGTGTCCTTTGTATGACATCGTGGGCGGAAGCCCACCGCTCCAGCTTCTGTTGCAGCTGCGATAATACTTGCCCCTGCCTTGTAAGGCGCAGATTTGGAGCACTGGCAGCGTGAAAAGTCTGATAAACCTCGTCCTGGAGTTTTGCTAGCTCTAAGCGGGCTGTCAAGTCAGGTGTTGCCATTCCTATCTCGTCTGATAGAGGAGGCACATCAGAATCATGGCCTGGTAACCAAGATGTAGACCCCCGCAGTATTGCTATATTCTTATCTCTGATATATAGAGATCGGAAAACCTTGTGTCTCTCTGATATATACTCAGGGGGAAGGTCTCTGAAAGACGCCTGGCTCTGATGAAGACCCATTGTGCGAGCTAATAGACAGGCTTGAGCAAAGACAAGTTCTGCAAGTGAGGTTGTACTATACTGCTCAGCCACGTAACTCTGGTTCGAGAGTCAGCAATGATTCATGGCAGGGACACAAATCCTTTTACCAAAAGAGCCAGTGCTTGCACGTTGACAAGTCTTGGTGTCAGGAATACTCGAGGGTTGTTGATCGCCATTTTCAAGGTTTGGAGAAGCGATTGAACAAAATGACTGTTGCTTTGGCCTTTTGGCCCCTTTTTGACCCCAAGGAAAACAATAATGTTGCAACAGACTGCCCACCCCTCATCGGAAGGTCCAACAGGCTGTGAGTAGATTCGCTCAATATGGCGTTGAAAGTTCGATTGTACAAAGATGTCGGTTGCGTAGTCGATATTCTTGAAGAAGGAACCAACAACTAGGTTGAGGAATTGACGAGGAGGAAGACATATGCTGATAGGATGGCAGGGCATATCCAAATGAGGTTCATTGCATGCTTCGTCAAGCATTTCCTGCAACATGATTTGTTCTGAAACCACATTTTGTAAAGAACCATTGTTCTCCGATGCCCCAAATATTGGGTCGTCGTGGAATTCTTTGCAGAGTGCGTAGAGAGAACATGGCCCATGGTAACGATCAAGTGATTGTGACGTGTTGCGTACAATGTGACGATTGCTTCGAGAGGTTGTCTCCAATTCTGCCCCCGCAAGGATATCGGGAACCCCGTCATCAGTTGGAAGCGACAAAGACCTTACACTATTCCCGCCTTTCACGAGTGACGTCAAATCCGAGAGATCGCTTTGAATACTGTGTAGCTGGCCTTCAAGCGTCTCAAAGTTTTGACATCTGAAACACAAAAAGATTTGTCAGCGTTTGTGCTGCATTCTTAGGGAGAACATGGCGCTTCCAGACTTACAAAAGCTTGACGTGGTTGACACGTTTGCCTGGAGACGAGTATCTACACTCGACACCGTCTCGCTTGCAGCTTTCACATTGCGGTCGTTCCCTTCCACATCGTATCTTTCGGGCTCGGCAGTGCGCACAAGCTAGATCGTGCGTTGACCACATCTGCGGCTGTTCAACCTTGATAATCAGTTGATGAATCTCAATCAAAATTGGAAATCTTAATAACAAACCTCCTTCTCGGAGTTATTCCAAATATCACTCATGGTTATTAATCAAATGAGATGAACAGATACTCCTGGGGTTCCTGGCGTCTTCAATGGAGGTCCCAAGAATATAGAATGACAACCGATGAATGGGAGGGACCAGTCATTTGACAAATCTTGCGAGAAGGGGGGGAAACCCAGCCTTGAGGAGCACAGGGATTTACGTACGACAGGCGGCCATTACGTGAGAACTTATCCTTGAACTAGGTCAGAACAATATTCAAGAAAAGGCCGTCGTCCAAAAGCCCATGGAGGTATTGTCTCCCCCACGGCAGGCCAGTGGCTTGATTCCGACATGATGATTAAGGCTGCGCTACCGTCAGCTCCATCGATACAGACAGCCAGATCGGTGTACAATTAGTCTATGGGCTCAGGGTCGCACAGTTCGTCATGTCATAGCCACATATGCCCTTGTCTTGTTCGTGGCAGCGATACATCTAGAGGATATCTCTATGACTCGGGAACCCCGCTCGGCCGGCCGCATGGAGACGTCTTGCAGAGGATGCGCCGAATGGGACTTATTTTGGGTAAAGTAGAACCTGGAGGTTAGATTGAAGCGATGACTCCTGAACCAAGGTTCAGTAGTTAGACCTGCCTGAAAAGGAATCAACCTCAAGGTTCGTAGTGGAGATTGGTGGCAGTCATTCATTCCTTCCAACTCCAAAACTCTACCATCTATGGGGGTTACTGCCCAGGTTTGTTCTTACCTAAATCACCCACCCAGAAACCGAGAGACATTAAAACTATAGCGTCATAATAGAGCATATAAGCTTCACAACACTTTTGTCCTTTTGTCCTCTTGCATCTCTATCATCAATTCTTGTCTGGGAGCTGGGCACTCCTTAGTTCAGCCACGACATTTCTTCGTCTCTTCTTTTTTGAATACACAGAGCAAACGACAGCCTGTGTTTTGGATGGCGCCTATCAAATTCCCTGCGGGGAAAGCTGAAGGATGCGCTGCCGGCAGATGTTTCACACACCTATGACTGAGCCAAGTACGGTTATATCCGTTGACGGACTATCTCGCATCTTGTAATATCCCTTTTGACTTAGCCACGTCCAGCGCTACGACAACTTTCCAAAGATGGCTGTCTTATCATCAATAAATACGCCGCCAAAACCCTCATGTTTGGGTCAAAGAGCAAGAAGGGAAAACGCAATCTGTAGAATTTGAAGCTTCAAAACATCCATAAGGCGGGCGATCATGATACAGAAGCCGGGTACCTCACTCTCTGTGTTACTTTGATGGGAAGTTGTCTAAGTTGTCTTGGAGCACTCAGCTTACTCTGGGTCCTGACCACAACTTCAGTCCTACCATGTTCGGCCCTAGGTCAAAGACATCTGTTGAAGAAACATATGGAATATAACAAGGCTGGGGTCTTGCTTATCATTCCGAAAAATACTTCGCCCTGGGCCAGTCGGAACTGCAGGTAGCCCAATATGACGGAGTCGTGCATGGGGGTACACTGTCGGAGTGATGCAACACTGAACAAACTTGAGGCAACGATAAGCAGAGCGATACAAGACTTTCCTTACCGAAAACTCTGGATGGCAAAACATGCTGCCTAATAGCTGCTCATTATATTACAAACAGGATGCATATTCCTGATGAAGTCTTCGCCAAGGCGTTGCAATCCGACCCAGGATCCTTCGGTGCCACAGCATATCAAGGTCCTATTCCAGGGCAATTTCTCCAACGTTTCTTGACGGAGACCTCTGACATTCAAGAGCATCATGTGAAAAGACTCAGTTGAGTCTCGTATTGATTGTGCCGTCTTACCAAACGCTGCGAATCGGCATTTTGAAAAGGCGGAACACTTGTCAGATACCATGAAAACCCCCCCTCGATTTCCCCCTCAGTCGTGTGTGCATACATACACGCAGGGATTCTCTGGCATCCTTGTATGCTGATCAGCATCCTCATCTATTCACAATACGACAATGACCAAGCCGCTGGCTTTGATAGCAACAGCTAGCACTGCTCGAAATTCTCGAATGTTCTGCTGTGACGAGTCAGTGCTTTGGCAATGTCTCCTTCAAGTGTTGGAAGCTGAGTCAATAGTTCTCTCCTCCCTGTGGGGTTTGACAGCGGATCATTCGGATAATTAATAACTAGGACATAAATTATTCTCGGGAGTCCGACACGGATTTGAACGGCTAATGTTGAGAATTCTTTATCTATAAGCCAACTACGTCTCGAGACAGGAAAATTACAATTTCAAAGACCAAGATCGTCATAACTTCTACTGGTATAAACGCAATTTGCAAATAATGCCGAACCTTATCGGCCAGCCGGCTGGATATCAATCCAAATACCAAGAGCACCACTATTTGCATGAGGCAAGGGTGATCCTGCGTTAGGCCGACATAGTGAGATGGATGGTGGCTGACAACACACGACACAGTAACAACGACTGGATAAGTGCAGGCGGCAGCATCGGCAAGAATGGACGAAGCGGGTAAACCCAAATCCAGCGTCGATCTTGTTTCCAAATAATAGTCTCCAAGGCTGTCACCTTCGATCAATCGGAATGATCGCGTTATGCTAAACACCAGCTTACCTAGGCTGACTGTGTGGGCATTGCACCTACTTCGACGGGGAAAATTCCTCCGCCCTAGAGCGGATGAGGCTTACACGGGAGCGGCCCGGTCTGACACTAGGAACAGTTCCCGAGTGCCATCAAGCCTCCGACTGACGACGAGTCTAGGTCTATATGGTGAGAAAAGACCCGGTCTGGCACAGCTCGGCGCGAAAGAGAGTCCGAGAAACGGATGCTCTCATGGAGCGTGACAAGTCAGAAATGGCACACAGACCCCAATATTACCGTGGCTTTATTACTCAGCCCTATGTTGCAGCCAGTTACAAGTAAAACGCCTACGCTTTGGTAAATTCTATGCCATTGGGGTTTCCAGGCGCAACATAGCACGACTTTTAAAAAGACATCTTGTCAAATCAATTCGTGGTCGGCTTTGGATGTGACTATTCCCCTCAAGTTAGTTGTTGGAAATACTTTAGTCGGGTATTCTTTATTTTAATCAACATGGAAAATATGACTCTCTCGAGACGAGTGTTTATCCAAATCGGATACTATCTTACCGGATTTAAGTCCCGGTGCCGCGCTGCCACGCCTTCGTCCAGTCCTTGCAAGGAAGGTGTCTCGTTGCATATCAGCTGATGTGATGCGAGCCCGGCTAATAAGGAATTTTGTTACCAAATGACACCTCCGCGGCGATAAGCTTCTTGTGCATTACTTCGAGGTATTTGGTGTCATCATCGAATCTCTTTACCAAATCACACCATTGAGCGGTGTTATATGTCATTACCAAATTGCGCGTGTATTCTTTACTTTCATTCTAAAGGTTGCTGTCGCTTAGATAGTGGATATCTGTCGTGAATGGTTCTGAAGAGATATTTGCTATCGGTGACCTCAGGTTTGATGGTTTGATGACAGAGCCAAACATGATCTGACTGAGACCACTTGGTGAGCGCTTTGTATTCCACTAATAAAATTTCGCAGGAATACAAATACAGTAAGGCTACCTCATTGAAGTATTTACCAAGCTTCTACCTCGAGCCACTATCGAAACATGATATTCTGTGTCGACGATATGTACAAGTATCCCGGTATACGTGACACCACATGGCTATGCACGCCTTGACTCATCTATGTCCGCTAATAACAAGTCATAATGCCTCTCCAAGCTTAAATTCTGACTTCACAAGCATACATCAGAAGTCTCCTTATTACTCGATCTTAGACAAGGGGCCTTTGTCTCATACATAATAGTGTCACACAAGATTGCGCGCGACGCGGGAGTCGTTATCACCGATCCCGACATGTTTGTACGACTTGAACGAGGGCCGCTTCGAGTGATTGAACATTAAATTGACGATGATAAGCGGCGACCAAGAGATGTATAGATTTTCCGCGCTGACGGGTCGCACCCACTGGATATCATGCAGTTGCAGACATGTCGTTCACGGAATGCTACCTTGTTATGTTGCGGCACAGAAACCGGCGGGGGGGATGCCATATTGGCATAGATTATGGTGGGCAGTATGCATGTCTCATATTTTGTCATCTAGTATCACCAGCTTTGTTGACATATCAGATACCAGGGGCTATAGGCACTGCTGGTTGCGCGTTGAACTGTGGCCCAGAGTTTCTCACCTGATATACAAGGTTTTGAGGAAACGTGAAGTAACGCATTCTGTGGTAATGACTAGATAGAGGAAAGGATCAGAGGTATGTTGTTATCAGATACCGGTCAGTGAGAGAATGTCTACGATGTCTATGCAAGATCGACTCCAATCTTGGTAGTTTAGATGCACAGCAGATGAATTGTGACACGAATACATTGCTCCGAAGCCTCTAAATAACTGAGAATTGCAGCATGAGCCTCGTAAATCATTTGGTATTTACTCCTTTTCCCAAAGTTGCCACAGCTCCGGCCGAAGTGGTAACAATGAGGCGTTGCTGTAACTTACCACGGGACATGCGTACGATACAAGGTAAGTTCCTTTGTCAAAAGTTTGGTGTTTCTTCGTGAATATCAGATCAAAACTACAGTAATCAGATATCTTCTGCTCGTGTCTTGAGTCATATATTATGTTAGAGGTAGGGCATCGCTGGCGAGAATGATTAGAAGCAAACTCGGACATGTAACCTTCTAGATGAAATATCGTTCGTTCTTGAACCTTATCTGTCGAGTTAAATGATACAATGCCCTTCCATGATTTCCCTCCTGCCTTTCAGGGCTCACTCGGCATAAAGCCGTATCACCCTGCCTCTAATCTCCCCATCACCCGCCTCGGCATTTGTCTCACAACTCCCGTGACGATCTCCACGAAGTCGGCCGTCTTTATGCATCGGATATTATCCCACCAAGCCGATGGTTTAGATGTCTTGTGACCAAGTTACACAATCCGCATCTCAAGAAGGGAACTCTGCTGCTGGGTGATACGATGGACTTTATGTAACGCATTTTCTTATCACTGCAGATGTCTAACATGTCAGATCGTTGACCTTGGTCTTGATAACTGCACGGTCTGTGAATCGACGAAGAGTTTGATGATATTGACTATGATCCAGTTCATGAGGCGGATGAGGCGCTTGACACGACATATATGGAAAGCATTGTTTATGTGAGGGTCATAACATGCGACTATCCGTTACAGGGAATCATCACGATATGTGCAAACTCAGGAATAGTCAAGAGATCACTGATCAGTAAACACTTCTTCAGGCATCGGGTAGGATAGCAAGCCGATTACGGGGGTTCTCAAGTAATTTTTCCAATCAATTCAACTTTTCATACAATGTTCCTCCAGAGTAAGACCATCATGACTCTAGTAATCCAAGCCCTGGAGATAAAACTCTGGAGAAACACCCAAAAAGCCCATATGCAAGGTCATGACCAATAGGGGTTGAAGTGGTTTAACGCCCAAGAAATCTCTGTTAATGCTGTATCACTATCGTTGGAGGTTCAGTCTTCATGTTCACCAGCCTTCTTGGTGGATATAATCGAAACAGACGTCTATCTCGAGACACGGTTCCTACACCTGTTTATGTATTGGTAGTCGACATGGTAGGTGCTGCTTCTGTGGTAGACACAGTGACAGTATTGGTAACAGAGACAATGTCTATATCTGTGGTAGAGACTGTCTCGGTGGTAGTCACTGTGCTTGTGCTGGTGCTGGTGCTGGTGACTTGGCCACTAGCGATAAGGACGGTGGTTGTTGTCACGACCTCAGTCTCAATGATGGTGCTGGTGGTAGTCTGCGTGTCGGTATCAGTGACAGTACCCGTGACAGTAACACTGTCTGTATCGGTCGTAGAGTCAATGTCTGTGGTGGTGACAGTGGTGAATTCCGTCTGAGAATCAATGTCGGTAGTCATCGAAGTCAAAGTAGTGTCGAATGTGGCCGTGATATTGAAAGTCACAGTCTCAGTAGTAGAAACCGGGCTCGTAATCAATACCGTCGAGGTGGAGTTGACCGGAGTGACCTCAGTGACAAGTGCAGTCACAGTTTCAGTCGCGGTCTTCATCTCGGTCTCTGTGGACGTGGTTATAGCAGTGGTTGTTCCGGAAGTGACAGGCTCTGTGATAACGAGCGTCGAATCGACAGACCTTGTTGTAGTGAGAAAGATCGTCTGCGTATCAGTGATGGTGGCGGTGGTTGTTGCTTCATCATCGAGAACGGAATCGTCTAGTGCTCCGGACGACGCGGTGACAATCTCTGTGACCACATGAGTTGAGGCTGCATCATCTGAGTCTGCTTCAATGGAGCTCGTCTCGGCTGAGTCTACATGAAACTCGGTCAGTGAGTGTTCACTAGTCTGTTAGGGACTTCAATGTAACTTACTCTCGGTCCTCTTGAATGGGCTTGCAACAGCAGACTCAGCTGCGAGGAGGCCGAGGCCTAGCAGGATGTCAAATCTCATTATCTAGGTGGGACAGCGGGGATAAGGAGTTGCTGAAGAGGGTAATAAGAGCCAGGTATCGCTGGGAGATTGGTATTCTTATAGATAGACCACACGACTCGTTGTGTTTTTCAACCTCACATCTCATCATCATCATCATCATTGTAGCCGTAAATACGTGTATCTTTCTCCCCAGTAATGGGCTGTTTGAGACGAGGCCACCCCGTCCCTTACGAGCTCATCTCTTGTCCAGCCAATTCCCTGTCGGAACCCTCATCAGACATGAAGCCATCTACATAACCATTTCGCATTGATTTGACACGACAGGTCAACAGGAAAAGGCGCCAGGAGGAGAAGAGAGTGCTTGTCATCGAAGGGAAGACCGACAGGATATCATTGGGACATGTCCGTTGTGAGCTTTATATACTTTTCAAAAGACAGCCCTTGGCTACAACTAGGGCAGTCGACTCGTCGCAGGTCCCCCATGAAGAAGAGGACTCCAGTTGAGATAGGCAATGGCGTCTTTAGCATGGAAATTACTCCAGAAGAAGGATTTGGATACCGGCCGGGCGAAAATGAAGTAACTTCTGAAATTGTTGTCTACTCCGGAGCGGGCCCCGTTTCCTCGGACAGCCCGGGGATTCTGTGCTTGCAGTTCTTCTAAGCTTTTATGCTCTATATTCATGCTACAAGCCATTGGGAGGTTTGGAAAGCCAATACGCCATTGGCATGCATATTTTACCTGCTCGATCTTCTTTTACTGTACCCTACACTCGAGATCGTCCTTTTCATCGTCTATCCTGTATCACGTATCAGAGGAGGCAATTGACCTTTGCCCGTAATCAAATCATATTCTATTTTGCGAGATGATGTCTCGTACAAACGTACTGCGTGGTGGTGATTACTACCTCAAATCATAATCAAAGCACTCCATGTCATGATCACAACGTCTGTTAACACATCTCCTCCACCGCCTACAAAAGCGTGGGTTGGCCAACAAAAGTAATTTTAACAAATAAACTGAACTTCTTTTCCATACGCCCAAATTCTTTATATGAGCTTGATAAGGATGTAGACTTTCGGTGCAGGTCAGCCGCTGAGTCGTACATCTTGCAATTCCAAACTCCCTGCCAGGGCCAGATGAAATTGTCTGCGGAATCAAAACAAAATCGATGCATACCTAGGTAACCAAGAATAAGTGAGTACCTACTTACCTAGTAAAGTCTTGTCAACTTATCATGGTCATTTCGTCATTCGGTCTGGCGGATGCTGACTAAATCGCCTGCCCCTCCCCCACGTTTTAGGTTGGTCATTGTGAAGCTATCGACTTGAAGCTTCAACTCGACATAATAAATGACCAAAAAGTGACTCTCATTTCTCCGGCATTTGCATTTATCTATCAACTACTTTTTAAGTTCTCATATTACTGCTACAATTATCAAATCTGTGCTCTCTCCTCCTTCCGCCGCTTAAATCTTATCGCGAACTCAAAGGTCCGATAACAATCATGACGTCTCATGACAACTCCATTGATGCTTTGCCCAATGAAGTGAGTTTCGAACATAACCTCCAAAGTCAACAGTTAACCTCGTATAGATTCTCTTATCTATTATATCCCTATTCCAGACCCAGGAAGTACTCTCTATCGCCCCTACCAATCGCCGTATCTACTCTTTAGCCACCCGTCTCCTCCACCAACGCCTCGTACAAGCTGCCCCCCTCCCTGACAATAAACTCATACTAGAGTGCTACCATCCCAGTGACCAACTCTACACGCCATACTTGGCATGTCGCTACCAGCATACCCTAGCAAGAGACGGTCCTCCCGTGAATGATGACGCTCCTACTCTGGCAGATCTAAGACGTCTGTATGCTTCCTTCAGACCAGTCTTTGCACCAGAGAATCGAACTGTCAGAAGAGGCCGCAGACGTCCGACAGAAGCTAGGCCATCTGATGATGTAGAAGACGATACTGCCACCCAAGATATAAGTCTCGATGACGGAGAGCTGTTTTCCCAGTTGTGTGCTGTGACAAACCTCGTCAAAGAAGGCCCGAGGAGCGGATTGTTCATTAGCCATGTTAATATCGTTGATGGAGTTGTGCGCGTTTTCAGGAAATGGCTTGCCGAGATGGCCAGCAAGCAAGACTCATCTCATTCTGATTCAGAAAACATTATCTGGGTCGGTAAGTATAACAATGTCGGGATACGATTCAGCGTTGCCCCGGCGCCATCCGAGACAATACCTCTTATCTCAGGGCCGGGAGATGACCCGCCAGTCCACTACAAGCTGGTATATCAAGGTATGCTACTTTATTCATTGATGCCTACATGTGCTGATTAGTTGCAGAACTGCTCGTGAGAGTGACCAGCCTCCTCAACGCTGTAGAGCAGTCTGATGTGCAGGAGACTGGAGGTTCAGGCAAGACCCTCGTCATTCATGGAGCCGCCATGTAACTGAATAGACATCTATATATTGTTGCATCGTCGCTGAATCTAAATGTCATATACGTGTTAGAAACTATGTACTCAGCACAAGGGAAAACTTATTGATAAGCCAGTTAAATCTCAGATTACAGAGATATCGTCAAGTCTAGGGTTCTAATCTACCTTAGATTGCGACAAACATCGTCTCTCGTCTCAAGCCATAAATCCCGTTATCATACAGTACATATAGACCACACATAGCAAATCCCCCTCTGATTCTAGATTTTGATTCTAGACTTAGAGACTCGCTGATCTCTTGCCTGGCGCCTCTCCCATTCTTCGCAGCTCAACGTCACTACCGGAGTCTGTGTCATCCAGGAAGCTCTCGCCACTCCTCCCAGCCTGATCATCATCGTCTCCTCTCATCTCCATCATCTCACGTTCCTGCAGCGTAGGCTGCTTTCCAATGTTTCTGAACCACTCCTTCAGTGGCCCTCCACTCGTGACGAAGAAGATCACGGCGTTCCAGAGACCCTGGAGGGGGAGGACGGCGGCGGTGGCGCAGTGGTACTCGAAGGGCGACGTGCCCACGAGCCAGCTGTGGATGCGGTTCAGACTGCTCGGGATCCAAGTCACCAGCACACTAAGGGTGAACAGGAAGCTCGTGCGTAAGTAAGCCCGCTTGATGGGGTCGTCAATCACGAATTTGTTGACGGTTCGGTTGGTCGCTGATGTTATGCGGCGGAGGGGGGAGTTACTGCTTCGATCTTTGGGGATTATACCAGGGGATATTGAGGTCGAGAAGTAGTGACTGTTGGACGCTTGTATAGCTGAAGGTGCTTCGTCGAATGATACTTGAGGTGATAAGGTTCGGGCTGTGTAGGCAGGCCGTGGTTCGCTGGGCAAGGGGTTCGATGAGGCTGTCGAATGGACGACCTGTACTTCGGTGACGATAGTTCCGTAGAAGCAGTCTTGGGGGACTGTCAGGAAATCGACCTGTCGCTGTTGCGACTAGTAAGTCAGTTTGGAGAATACCTATGTGTCGGTGCTTTACTTACAGAGTGAGTCTGAAGTGGCTCAGGAGCTGTTTCCCTGGCCTTGGATGCAGAGAGACTCTTGAGTCGATTCCGAGTACGAAACACATGCCATCCAACCATGAAGTAGAAGAGAATGGATCCAGCAATACACACCCAGATGAGCATGTAGTAAGTGTAGATGCGGATGTTTTCCCAGTCCCGGTTCACCCAGCACCAGATCTATTGTGGTCGAGTCAGCCAACAATACCTTTGTTACCCGTAGGGGGAGGACTCACAGTGGCTTGACCAAACACAAGCCCGCGGTTCGGGTTTCTAACCAGAAGCAACGCAATGGCAATGGCAAAAGGACCACCGTAGCAGATGAGGCAGTACACCCACCACCATCTGCGGAACGAGTCGGGTTTGGCGCGGAAGAAGAAGACGAGGAAGACGTTGAAGGCCATGGCCAGCGACCACCAGGGGTCAGATTGCATGAACCTAGAGAGGGTTAGTTGTTAAATATTGAGAAGAAATTAGTGGTCCATGGTAGAAACTCACATGTGGAACATGAAGCTCTGCGCCTGGCAAAGAGGCGAGGCTACACCCATCTCCAAACCATCCAGGGCGATGATACTCGCACAGCTTGCTCCGATGTTGGCCACGCTCGCAAACACAATAAACGTGTTTTGCACGTTTCGCACCCTAGGAACGAGCGCATAGGCGAGGAAGATCATAAGTACAGCGAATAAGCTGATAGAGCCTCCTATGCGCTCAAACAGCACCAGCGTGTGCCTCTGGCCTTCTGTCAGTAGATCTGCACCTCTCCCCGCGATGAACTTTTGCGCCATCGTTTTTCTTTTTCTCGAGTCCCAGAGCGGGAGCGAGTCGTAGTTGAAGTGTTTCCGTGATCGAAAATAAAGGACGAAGGGGGAGAGAAGAAAAGAGTGAGTGAGAGAGGAGAAAGCAAGTGGGATGAATCAATGAGAGATGCTCTTTTTTTTTTTTTTTTTTTTGCCTCTTTGCGTAACTCGTTGCGAGAGAGAAAGGCAGAAAGAACGAGAGATTGTTAGCGAGAAAGGTAAAGAATGAGTAAACGAAGACAAAAGACCCAAGCTTCGGGTCTCAGAAGAGTAAGAGGAGAGGGAAGAGTCGTCCAAAGAGGTCAAGGTCGAAGCGTCGTGTTACGTCGACGCGATGCAAGCACCCGCTAGACGAGGGATCTTTTGCTGTTGCTCTTGGTTGTGCGTAGTATCTCTCCAAAGGTTTAGAAAAGGAGGACATCTTTGTCTCAAGACATAGAATAGTTGAGGTCGACTTTTGAGAGTGCAGAGAATGGAATATCAGAGGTAGGCTACTCGACGCAGCTGCATACCTCTTGGCTAATGCAACTTGCCTTTACCTTTTTACCAATCTTGTTTTCTTTTGGCTCTCCAAGTAGACGATGGTTCCAGTGAGGAGTGTCTTGTTGCGTGTTGAGCTTCCACCAACGATTTAACATGTCTTGGCCGTGTAGTGCCAGTGCCAGTGTCAGTGTCAAACACTTCAACCCTCTACACATATACTCAGGACATATCACTGACATGCTTTTACCATGGCTAAGAACATCTATATACTAATTGTATTAGTACAACCCAAAAAACACTATTTACTCATATTATCAATCTTTAGATGTTATCCATCTCCAGTCAAACTAACGCAGGGGACAAGAAACGGTCAGTCTATGCCACAATTGGCGAGCAAGTAGGCTGAAATTTATACCTATGGCATGATCTAATGATTAATTATACACTATCAATCCTCGAGCACAAGCAAACAAACGCCCCTCGACGAGTCTGCTACCCCACGATCTACCCAAAAACCTTGGCAACACCAAGTCTCCAAGCAAACAAGCACAAACCACAACTTCACGCTATCGATCACCATCCAAGCCAGCCTGACTCTCAATCATACAATTTTGCTTTTTTCTCGAATCAATTGCGGTAAAGGGAATAAATACAAGAGAAAACAAGGGCTTTGATTAAGAGCTGTACGCTCCCGTGGGCTGAATCAGAGTGTGACATCAGCCAACACATGTCGGCGCAGACTCGAGTCTGATTGCCCTAGAGCTTGCGTCCTTTTACCAACTCCCAAGTCTCTATTAACGAGGGTTGCGAAACGTGGCGGGTGGCTGCTGAGGCTTCTATCCAATTGTTCCATGTACGCAGAGATACTTGGACCGATCCAATTTGAAAGTGCATATATACAACGTGTAGACAGGGATTCTTTCTATTTTCAACTGCAGTAGCGATGGAGGCGTCTGGCAGCAGATCCAAGGTTGCATTTCGCCCTGTCTGTTTGTTTGCTTGCTTTTTATGGCTGGCTCTAATCAGGCTGTGAGAAGACACTTTTGTTGTCTTCCAAAACACCTGAGCACGTAGTTGAGAATATCTTGCCTAACATACATTAAGATTTACCAATATTGATATTGTATGGAATAAGGATGCTCACATCTCAAGTTCAGAATGATTACCAGATAAAATATCATACCAAGTCATGATCCAAATCAAAGTGTATCACTGTATAGTCTACTTTAAGCACCAATTTATACCCCATGCACCCAATCAGCCTCCCGTCTCTTTCTGATCTGATACATCATAAAGAACCTTACAGTGTGTACAGAAAATCAGATCGCTTATCGCCCATCTCGCGGATCTCCTCCGCAGACTTGCCCTCCATCAAGTGATCACGCTCACCCGCCAACCGCCTCCTGTTCTCCCGCGCTAGCATAACATACATGAGTAGACTGCCGCAGAAAACGCCCCCAAACATGTACGCGAGGATCGTCCCGTGCCCTTCGTAGAAGCGAGGCCCGTTGAAGAAGACGTTGCTGCTCACAACACCGTTGAGGTTTCCCCATCCAATCACAAACCCGAGAGTGATGCCTCGCTTGTACACGCCCTCGACGTTGTTGGCTACCCAGCTAATGGTGATGGGAATCACGGGGTAGATCCCCAGGGCACCCAGGAAACAGCCAGTGTACTGAACAGCAGGATTGGTAGAGGCGACGAGCATCACAAAACCTGCCATTCCAATGGGAGCTGCACACAGGTTGAAGATGCCTCGTTTGTTGATCCTGTCCGAGTATATGCCAACAAGGATGGTGGCGACAGCAGCTAAAGCATAGGGTGGAACACTGAGAAGCTGGTTCTTGACAATCGCTTTCTTGTCGGTGAATGCCATGTTTTGAATGATGGTGGGTAAAAAGACACTGAACGAGTACAGAGGCATCAGGGGACCCATGTAGATGAGCATTCCACAGTATGTCTTCCAGTCAGTGAGGGACTGCCAAAAGTACTTCGTCTTGAACCGCTCATCCTTGGCTGAAGACTGCTTATCGGCAGCAAGCCGTTTAATAACGCGAGCTCTTTCGCTTTCATCGAGAAACTTGGCTTCTGTAGGGAAATCATGAACCATCCAGAATGAGACAACACCGATGATGATGGTGAGAAGACCTTCAATGATAAAGATCCAGGCCCAGCCAGGAATACCAGACACACCATCCATCTTCTGGATAGCAGCAGCCAGGAGACCGCCAAAAGAACCAGCGAGCGCAGCAGCCGAGAAGAACCAGGCGGCACGGGCACCGAATTCGGATCGCTTATACCAACAGGACAAGTAATAGTTGATCCCGGGAAAGAGTCCGGCCTCTGTGACACCAAGGAACCACCGAGCGGCCATGAGGCCTTCCCAGTTCTTGACGAAGCCCATTCCCAGCATTGAGGCGCCCCAAAGAACCCTGGAACGGGGGGAGTCAGTTGGTCACACGGATTACTGCATCGTTTCTCTGGAGAACTTACATAATGACAGGGATGAAGATGGATGGTTTGGACCACTTGAGGAGAACATTGGCGAGGGGCTCGAAAATGGCATACGAGATGTAAAAGATGGTCAGGGTCGCATTGAACTGTGAAGTGCTCATGGGCACATCATCGAGTAAACCTGCGATTTTGGCATTACCGATGTTGGTTCGGTCGAGGAAGCAGACAAGATAGAGAAGGCAAAGCTTTGTTGCGGTCAGCAGATGTCATTGTTATATAGTGCCGGGCTGTCATACCCAAGGAACAAGGTTCATGTCAATCTTTCTCATCAACTTATTTTCCTGAAACTTAATCAGTACATCGTCGTCAACAAACGATATAGCATGTGCAACTTACAGCTTCTAACCTCTCAGTTTCACTCAGCCCAGCATCGGGGTCCACAGCGAGATCAATATCAGAAGCCGAAGCCTTCTCGTCAAAAGGTTCATTTCGATCGTAGTCGCTCATTGTGGTATCAAACAAGGGATGTTCCCAGACAATGGTTTGTTTTGTTCTGTTCTTTTGTATCTCGGGATCACGAGGTGAAGTAAAAGGGAAGAAATAGGGCCGGTTTCTTTGAGGGGGAAAACGTGGTGGTAGGGAATTGATGGAGGACAAGGATAAAGTCACCAACCGAGACAGAACGAGGAAAGGGGGAGGGGGAGTAGAGGAAGAAGAAGAAGAAGAAGGAATGAGGCTCAAAGAGTTTGGGTGTGTAAGGTATCTCAGTCTTTTGTCTCTGCTCGACTTCTATCTCGTCAAGATGCGAGACAACCAAAAGAACGAACCCCAGACGCGGGAGTCACGGTGCAACAGGGGAAACCCTCACTTTTTGCGTGTCGAACGAGGCGAGAAGACGGGAGATCCGATGCAAGTATGGTGAGATACTGGAAACAAGCAGAGCGGAAGAATAAACAAGCTTGGTATAGAACTTCTTCAGTCGATACCGGGGCATAGAGTGTCCTTTAATAGCACTTCAACCATATGCTTTTATCCTCGGAAAGCCTCGATTCTCTCTCTCACACATCCTGTAGAAGTACATTTCTCGCGCCAAGAAATACAAGATTCTCGTAAAAAGATTAAAAGGCTATAGTGTGGAGAGGGTATAAAGTATAGACTATGCAGCCATAAGCACGATATCCCATCCGTTTGTCCGTCCGCCTGCTGCAGCCGACAGGAGAACTCTAGCAATCGACGAACCACAATCCAGAATCCTTCTCGATTTATGTGGCAGGGGAGGGGGAGATAACATCTCAGAGGGGGGTGTAGCAGAAACACCTTTTCCGGGATTTAACGATATTCTGTCTCTTCTTCTTCCTTGCAGCAGTCGACTGTTCAGGACAGCATCATTATGGAGTCCGGCAGATGGGCCATGTAACGCTGGACATCCATTGACGTGAACGAACCGTACATGGCACAGCTTCCTTGTTTGTGCGTCCGAGGGGCGGCCACGCGAGATGGCGCTCTGAGAGTGTTGGGGCATGTTGCTCAAGTACGAGGTGTGAGCCGTTGGGAGGGAGATGTGAATTGGGAAGGTTTAGAGTTGAATTAATCTCTATTGTCTTTATGTCAGTTACCAAGATAGTAAATCTCCTGCACTGTTGGATCTAACATCTACAGACATCAATTCAAATCACATCTTGTCCGATTGCTTGTCTACATCGAGTACTCACAATGGTAACAAGTAACGGTAATCAATTGGTGTACCGTACTTGGTCGAATACAGTACCGCTGAATCGTGCATAGCATCCATGTCATGCAATGCTATGTTATGCTATGTATCCCCAACTGAAGTCTTTTGTGTTCAGAAATGACGGTCCATGTCAGACAAGCCCATCCCATCTCTCTCAGCCCACGCTCCGCACTTACACAGACGCAAACATGTCCCTAAAGAGATTATGGTTTCTATCAATTAGGCTTCAGATCCATTTGATCAACTGCAACTAAAATGATGATTGTTTGTCTTTATTTCTTAACTTGGCACTCTCTTCTCTTGACGTCCCAAAGACGACATCTTTTCTTTTTCTATCTTACCCGTCCGCATCGGATCCGCTGTTTGTTTTTCTCCTTCCGTGCTTTGCCTTGCATTAGTTCCAACTCTTGTCTTTCAAGTAACCTTGTATCCCCCGGTCCTCGTCTTTACAAAGGTTTCGCACCTTGATCCTTGAAGTTTATAGCCAATAGATCGCCCAATATAACATGTTGGTAAGTGATGTCAAGATCTCTTACAAGGAACAGGATAGACAACATGGATTCTTCCAGACCATCCTACATAGCCTATTGCTTCTCTGTAGCCGCAGCGCACACCATTTCACAACTCGTGTAAACTCACCCGACAACTTCAAACTTCAATCCCATTCCAACGAACGAAAAAGTCACTATTCACCTCGTGATACAACTTCCCTATTCTACGGACATCACGGTCCAGTTCCCGGCGGGATCTCAGTGGCTAAGCAGCAAACACCAGCAACCCAAAAACGGGAATGGCCAAGGATGTCGCCTGAAACTACAATCTCAGCCCGCCAAAAGGTTCAAAGTCTTTAGAGAACGGTGAAAGACGCTAGGGAACCTGCATGTGAGGCTTGTTTTCTGGAACACGGCTTGGAAAAAGCTTGTCCAGTTGTTCTTCGGCCGTGTCGTTATTGGCAAAGCTCATCGAGCCAAGGCAGACAACAAAGACGGTCTGCTTGATCTGCATTTCGGACCACGTTCTAAGCTAGAACGCGGGTACACGCAGCGTGGAAATGAAAGACTGGAAATGTCATACTGCCTTATCAACTGATGATTACAGTTACGTGGCTTACCTGTGATGAGACACGCAGGAATAGGCTTCTTTTCTCTTCAGCTGAGATTGACGACAGTAATCTCTCTTTACTTGACTGAGCAGAAATCACATACAAGATACATCACCAAAGATGAGAAATCCCATTCAACACATCCCTCACCTTCAAATGTTCACAACTACCCCATCTTTCCCCGCAATCACCAGTTCAAACTAGACTACCCCTACCCCCGCGACCCCCCATTCATGGAACTAAACTTTATGCTCATCTCCAAGTCGAGATAGAGTTGGAATGGAGACGGACATGGCATCACCCTTGCATGATTCCCCCACCTCTTTTACGACAAGTCTCCTACTCTGAGTCTCTACTGGCTCTGTCTTTCCCTCAGATACTATCGGAGTGGCCTGACGGTGCGGAGGTGAAAGCCCGCTCAACGGCGACCACAAACCGGCTTGTTCCCCGACATTGGTAGTTTCCCCATGAGCATCTAAGGGTGACATCGGAGGCAGAGATGCGGTGCCGTCTTCTAATCTCACTTCTTCACGACTCCCAGCGTGTATTCCCTGTTCAAGCTCACTATTATGACACCACTTCCCTGGAATAGACCCTTGGTGATCGTGGCTGCTAAGACCAAAGAACAACCACTACAAGAACAATTATGGGTTATCTTGCACCAAATGTCAGGCGTGAATCAGAAAGTTCTCCGAACATCTCGACAGCAGCCCATTCTCTCCCATAGACTACCAACAAACGTGACCATAGCCCTCTCAATTACTATTTGCTTGCCAGGTCTTTAGCACTGGTTCTCTACATTCACTATCAGGCTTCTATCATAGCTTATGTTGCTCTTCGTAAATCAAGCTCAAATTCGTGCTGGTCCTTTGTATTTGAACCACATTCCCTTGTGTTCGAATGTGTATCTATACCAGGCTATCTACTTTAGTACAGCCAGTAAATTAACTACTAAGCTCTCAGAAACTATCATAACGCTGATGACCGGCCAAAATATTGCATTGACTTCCTTCATGGGATCCTTCCAGTCATACTTGATTGCTATCGATCAATGCACCCATTGTTTAACTTGTTATTCTCAACGAATCTACCGTCCACAGCTACGAACCTCTAGCTCAGTTTTGACGATAACACTCTGTTACACGCCACTATATCTGTGCACTGTCGCCAATGCAGCCAACCTTGCATCTACAGCCTGTCTATATCTCCTGGTAGTAGCATTAAATGCGGCCATTACCTTGCGTATCTACTGCCCCAGAACTTAGGTAACAAGATCTACGGAGCGGATGGCTGCAAAATACGAGAATAGAATCTCGTATATCACTGCGTCTACTGCAAGCTAAGACCGATAGTCATTCAATGTGCGACACTGACACGTGGGCCTTGATGAATGTCCTGAGCTACAATACTGTCATAATGTCTTTTTTTATCATTTGTCCATCATCTGGTGTATTCATCTCTTCTCCTGAGCCAACATCTATTCAGATACTCCTTTCTAGGCAGCTGAAGAAAGTCCAAGCTCCTTGTAGAACGATTCCGAGCTAGGCTCACGGCCCAAGAACTCCCTCAAGAATTCCAACTCGGGAATACTTCCTCCTCTCTCCAAAACGGTATGGCGGTAGCGTCGGCCCTCCTTACCGTCCATTGGGTTCTTGGCGAAGAATGAGTGGAACATGTCAAGCGAGAATACCTCTGAGTAGAGGTAGCCGTAGTAGCCAGCATCGTATCCGCCAATGAAGTGTCCAATACCAGCATGTCGGTTGCCCCATTCCCTAAATCACAAGTTAGCTTTGTCATTTCAGGTATTTACTCGAGATACTTACAGTCCCTCGCCGAGATCCTCGGGGCCCTTGGTGCCAGAAATTTCGTGTCGAAGAGTGTTCCAGACTCGGCCAGCGTTGAGCTCCTTGACCGCTTCGTGAGACTCAGGTGTGTGAACAGTCATATCGAATAGGCCGATAGTGAGTTGGCCGAGGGCGCCAATGGCCGAGTTGAGGCGCTTGGTAGAAACGAGCTTCTCGATAAGGTCGTCCGGGATCTGTTCTTGTGTCTCCCAATGCTTGGAGAGCGATTTCAGGACGCTGGGAGTCCAGCACCAGTTCTCCAACATCTGGGATGGTGCCTCAACGAAATCGAGCACTGTCGAGGTTCCGTGGAAGTAGCTGTAGCGGGTACGACCAGCCAAGTCATGAATACCATGTCCCAGCTCGTGGAACAGTGTCACGACTTCGTGATGCTTGAGCAAGGAGGGCTTCTTGGGAGTTGGCTTGCTGAAGTTGCAGACAAGAGCTGTAACAGGGTAATGCTTTTTGCCGTCTTCAGTGACATAGCCAGGCTCAAGGTTAAAATTGGCATTGTGGCCATACTTGTTGTCACGGGGGTGGAGATCCAGGTACAGGTAGCCGTTGAAGTTGGATCCCGAAGCCTCATCGTCCCACACGCTGTAAATCAAAACATCCTCGTGCCATACGATATCCTCGGCCTTGCCAGTGGGGCTGAGTCTAGCCCGTTCCTCAGGCTTAAGCTCGACGAAGACAAAACCAAAGATCTCCTCGAAAATCTTGAGCATACCAGCAAAGGTAGATTCGACAGGGAAATATTGAGAGATCTTGGCCTCGTCGACACTGTACTCCTTCTCCTTTTGGATTCGTGAGTAGAATGATGTGTCCCACATGAAGAAGCTGTCATCGAATGAAAGACCGCGCTCATCATAGTCTTTCTTCTTGTACTCCTTGAGCGCGTTGATCTCCTTGGCGCCGCCTTCAGCCAGTCGTGTTCGAAGGTCGTCCAGGAAAGATCGGACGGCAGCAGGTGTCTTGGCCATCTTTTCCTCGATGCGCAGAGCTGCATGGTTATCGTAACCAAGAAGTCGAGCAGCTTCATCTCGGAGAGTGATGATCTCTTGAAAGATGGGAACGTTAACATTAGCCTGCAATAGCAATTAGCCTACACGCACAACATAAGCTTGATGCCTCTCTGACCTTGTTGGATTCCGCAATGGTATACTTGCGACGTGTGTCGGCGTCAACGGCATACTTGATAAGCGGGAAGTAATGGTTATATTTGAAGGAGAGCTTGACCTTGCCCTCGTTCTCACCGGTACCCTTCTCCAGAGAATCGATATCGATGTCGTCAGAAGGAACTCCCTTCAGCTCTTCGGGAGTAAACCAGATGACACCCTTCTCCTCATTGAGGTTTGTCTGGGCCTTGATCTCAAGCTCGCTCAGACGCTTCTGGATCTCTTTGAATCGATCTCGCTTAGGTCCAGCAGGCAAGCGAAGACCGTTTCGAATGTACTTCTGTCGCTCCTTCTCAAGAACATGCGACTGTTCCTTGGTGAGATCCTGGGATGATCGGTTGCTATAAGCGGCATCCACGGCGTTAAAGATATCTTCTCGCATGTTACACTCGATACCGAAGTCATTAAAGACTCTCTCTGACTCGGTTGAAGCATCACGCAGCTCCTTGTTTGTGGAAACGTGGTGGTAGAAAGTCAAGATACGTCTCTGCGTAGCAGCCAGATTCTCATCTATGAGGATAGGCTCAAGTACATTGGCAAAGGAAGCCTTGTCCGCGGTAGTGTTGGCCGCCACAGAGTCAAGCACACTCTTGGTGACATCGCAGAGCTTCTTGGTGTCGGCGGCGATCGAGTCGGGGGTGGCGGTGAACAGAGGCGGTGCCTGGGGAGGGTTTCGATACTTGTCGGGAGCCATGGCGCTGGTGACAAGCTGTCTTCGTGATAGAATGGTTCGTGGGGCTTGGAATCTGAAGTGATTCGCTATAGAGCCGAGACGGGAGAAGGCTCTTGAGGAAGCCAGTGTGAAAGCTACGAGGAGGACGAAAAAGGAGAGTAGGAGAAGGAGGGGCTTGGATGAAGCACGATTAGCCAGCTTGAATATGATGACTGATGAAGTGGAATGTCTTCTGGCAAGTCAGCCGATTGGCTTGGAGATGTATAATTAGCGGAAGAAGATAACCTACAGTTGAAAGAGGGGTCCTTAGTCTCAAGTTAAGTCGATTGATCCGTGAGGAAGCGTCAAAAGCGTTAGGAAGGTGTTACTGTAGATGCATCAAGATGGGGCGTTGCTGGCGATAGGTGCAGCTACCTGCCACAGAGCTCCCACTCGGGCCCGCTAAAACCAGTGCAAAACGCGGGGCAGTTGAATGTGTCATGGACCATTAAAGCCGAGCGCCTAACCACAAGCATAAAGTGATTATGCGCTCTGTCTATGGCATAAACAATATTTGTTACGACGGTGTATAATTGGCCCTGGCCAAATAAATGTAAACAAACCCGAGTCTCATGATATAGACTTATCTGATGTATACTCATGCTAGATTGACCCGGCACCATGTAACACAACTTCACAGGAATGACGAGACACCACCAGTCAAGAGACATACAGAGCTTCAATTCTAAACTCTCGCTAGCCCCCAATTATCTACCAGAAATCCATACATGCTAGTACGTTTGCGCAAGCGCAACAATAATTCGTCATTTCAGCGTATCCATAGCTGATTCCGTCCCTTTCCATAATCAAATCAAACGCCGGTCCGTCAACACAGATGCATAACTCCATCCGCCCCTATCCTTGCAGTGTTTAGTTGGCGAGGATGGTTCGCACGAGATCTGTTTTGATATGGTATTAGTACTCGCTCGCTCAAAGTGCACTCAATGGTGTAGCACTTACCAGTGTAGTTGACCTGGCCTGAGCTGGTGTCGACGGCCTTGAGGAGCTCATCGACCTCCTCGTCGGTCATCTTCTCGCCCAGGTTTGTGAGGATGTACTTGAGCTGGCCGACGCCGATGAAACCCGTCATATCCTTATCAAACACTTGGAAACCACGGCAGTATTCCTCAGGCTCGCCGGGGTCGCGGAAGCCGCCTGGGCGGTTCAGAACACGCTGGAATGTCTCGAAGTCGACTGTGCCAGAAAAGTCAGCTATGCGCTCCTGAAGCTGATAACTGCAGAGAAATGCACTCACATTCGCCACCAACGTTCTTCTCGAGGTCCTGGATCTCGGAAAGGGTAGGGTTCTGGCCGCAGGCGCGGAGAAGATCACCGAGGCTGTCAACAGTGACACGGCCGTTTCCGCGCTTGTCAAATAGGGCAAAAGCCTCCTTGTAGTTGGTAGAAGCCTGAGAATCGAACTTGTTAGAAGACATGATTGCGGTTGTTTATGACGTTGCGTGGACTCGTGAGAAATGGATTATGAAGAATGCGATTGAAAGCGTTGCGGCTCAAACGTAGATATAGATGGATGCAAATGCAGGAAAATCAAGGCTTGTGCTGCCCAAGAGAACCATTCCAAGTATTCGGGCGAGCAAACTGTCGAATCAGAAGGCGGGGTGCATTGTTTACGCGGGCAAAGAAAGGGGTGTCCGGGGCAACTGGAGCTCACCATCTTTTTGGGTTAAAGTTAATAAGAGGGGTTTGGTAGTGGTGTGGCTGGTTGGGTCGGTAACACAACAAAGGCTATACAACGATCAAGAGAGTCTTTGTGACGGCTTTCAAGATCAAGAAAATGGTGTTGAGAGGTTGAAAGATGAAGAAGGTAGAAAAGAGGGCCGGATTGACATTCCATGTGCACTTGCTCTCCACGCTCTGGCCTCCCTGGTGTCTTTACCTAGCGACTGACGGGGCAACGGGGGAGCCACGTCGGTAGCTCCAAAATAGCCTGAGCGCTTATCATGACCGATTAGTCGCGACACTGCCTCCTTTATTCTGTCTTGTGTCCACAAATGTTTCTAGGCGGTGAAACTATTGAAACCGGAGAAATAATGCAAACATGTCGACAATTATGTAGAATTGTAAATTCAGAGTGCGTGTTATGTGTTCTTCATAAAGCATAAGTGCTCATGATGACCACTTCCCATGCTTTTCATGTCTTGGCAGAAGTACGGATACGGAGTACTATGTTATCTCCACAGAGGCTATCATGACTTCTCAAACGGTGGAATATGATGGAGAATTCTTACCAAGTATGCAAATTGAAAAGCGTTGTAGTACACGATACTCATACCTAGGGGCTTGAATGAGAAAGCTTTTATTGGATAGTTCACTCAGTCCTATATTTACAATCAGCTCATGGCCGTTGTCAGATAATTCTTGGTTGCCTATTCATCTATATTTACTACCGTCTTTCATGTTCAACCTTTCACCGGAGAAGCACATGGCTACGGTCCCAGTCTCCCTATCATACTCAATCAACTTGTGGTGCCCATCATGACTTTGTCCAAACTCAATCACCACAGTGTCAGTTACCGCAGTTGTTATACGTCATCTACGCAGCTACATACAGGGCCACCGTTCGTGCGTTCATACCTTAGCTTGGCTTGCTCGAAATTAACATCATGCTTTGAGGCTTTCTTGGTCTTGCGCCACAGGATATGTCATAACAACAATCGTAATTCGGTTAATCTCTTGGGCGCTTCACTTTCAAGCGTGAATCTCGGAGATTATCCTCGACCAGGTCATTTCCAACTTCAGCTAGGCTCATTACTTCAGGAACGATGCAACGGCGTGCCCGTTATTCTAAAAGAGCTTATCGTAGATCTGATCGCTTGCTGGTATCCGATCGAGATGTTGTTCTGCGTGTAATTCCGCGAACCGGAATATGTTTTGTCTACCCTGAACCAATGATTGAAACTGTTTGGCTCCGTAATTAATGCCTTTGCAAGAACAACTTGCGCATAGAGTCAGTAGTGAATCTTTTTCTGGGCTGACAGGACACTGTGAGGTGTTAGGTATGATAAATTTGCAAAGTCTTCGTTGGTGTTCAATGCAACTGTAACTTTGTAACGTCCAATGTCGATCAGCTGTATGGCGTCTTACAAAAGCCCCGCGGCTAAGTTTCATGTAACTCATCCTCGGCAACAACATCAGCTAAAGTTCGTATAATATCGCAAGACACTCAATTCTCCAGCTCGAGATATCACAAACATTGTTTTGAAGATGGCCGCTGAAGCTACTGTTCGTAAATTCTTTCAGTCTTCCGCTTATGCCGTGGCGGGTGCAAGCTCCAACCCAGCAAAGTTTGGACACCGAGGTAAGGCTTCCCTGTCGACGTGTAATTTATTGTGTCTTGCTAATCAAGGAACTTGAATAGTCTTTGTCTGGTATCTCAACCATGACCTGCCAGTGACACCTATCAACCCGGGATCAGAGACCATCAATGCTTTGAATAAGGATCATGCTACTGTCCCCAATGTAAAAGCACTGCCAAACCCTACACAAACGTCTTTATCAGTTATTACCCCACCAGCAGCAACTCTCCAGGTGCTTCGGGAGGCAAAGGAAAAGGGTATCCCCTCTGTTTGGTTGCAGCCCGGCAGCTTCGACGACGCTGTTCTTCAGTTTGCAAACGCACCGGGAACATTCGAAGCTGTTATTGCTGGGGACGGGGGCCGAGGTCATGAAGGGTGGTGTGTCTTGGTGGATGGTGAGCGAGGACTGAAGGCAGCGGGCAAGCTGTGAGATTGGTTATATGCAGACTCTAAGCCAGCACGGAGAATTAGATGGCACAAGAGTTATCAGGTATGCGATTGTTTACTTTCCGATTATGCCATTTTATCATAGAAAGAATGAGCTAAGAGAAGTAATAGTAGCCAACATCTAGGCCTGGTCTGGGTCTGGCCAATTGCTGATAAGCACGTAAGGAGGATGGCCTCATAACATGATACTGGAACCCCAAATAAACAACTGGAATCTCTTCAACATCGGATACCTGTGATACGTAGCATCCAATATCTCTGGGGTTTAATTGGTGACCGCTGGAGCAATCCATGTTTAGATCTGGGTCCGGGGGTTGCTGGATCCACCAAAGTAAACAAACGCGACAGGCCCCACACCGACACTTTGCTGGTCTAATCCATCAAAATACCTTCCCTTCCATACAAGCGAGTATCACCAATTCCTTCCACACAACTACTTTGCACCGCTTCCAGCTTCTTCAGCGCGCGCGAGTTTGTATTTCAGCTGCACTGATACTTGCCATGAAAGCGATCACTCATTGAATTTTTTTCTATTCTTGGTCCTTCTCTACTGCAGTTGTTTTTCTACATTGCTTTATTCGCAACCGACACATCGCGTCCAACGTTAATTCCCCATACCCTTGACCGCGCTTTCACGCGCAACGCCTTCAACACCATGTCTTTCGAAGATACCACCGACCAATACATCACATACGAGAGCCGCTTGGCATCTTTTCAGAGAAGCTCAAAGAAGCGAGGTTCTACTACTAGTGGAAGAGGCGCCAAAGCTCTTGGGTGGCCGCACAAGAGCATCACACCCGCAAGCGTATGTTTTCCTCTACACACCGATCAAAGCGATCGCTAACAGCCCACAGCTTGCTCGCGCTGGACTCTTCTTCAACCCTACACTACAAAATCCCGACAATGTTTCTTGTTTCCTCTGCCACAAAGGTCTCGACGGCTGGGAAGCAAACGATGATCCTCTTGTTGAGCACTTGAAGCATGCTCCTGAATGCGGCTGGGCTGTTGTCGCCGCCATCGAGGCGGAAGTTGGAGATTATGCGCAACAGGACCCTGACCAGCCATACATGAAGGAAGCTCGAAAGGCAACGTTCGCTGGCAGGTGGCCCCACGATTCTAAGAAGGGATGGAAGTGCAAAACAAAACAATTGGTGGACGCGGGATGGAAGTACACACCAACTGAAGACTCGGATGATATGGCTACTTGCACCTACTGTCAATTGGCGCTTGATGGTTGGGAGCCTAGCGACAAGCCTCTGTAAGCATTGCAGCTTCTTTTTCTCATGGTGTTGACTAATAGCGTGCAGTGACGAACATCACAACCGATCACCCGAATGCCCATTCTTTATTCTGCTTGAAGCATCGCAACCTGCCAAGAAATCGAGCCGAAGCAAGGCTGGACGTGTATCCAAAGCATCACGCCTGTCTGTCCAGTCTGTCGCTACGATTGCTTCTGAGACAACCTCAATACACGACTCGACAGCTGCCATCGAGGACAGTGTATTGACAACAGCCTCTGCCGCTAGCAAGAAGACAAAAGCACGAAAGGCGACTACCAAGGGACGAAAAACCAAGGCAAAGAAGGAAGCAGAAGCTGAGGAGCCCGAGGTCTCAATCCAAGAAGAGTCATCGCTGAAGCCATCTCGAGGAAAGAAGCGTGACAGCACGGCAGTGGAAGATGTCAGTATGGCTGTTTCCGAGGGTCCTCCGGGTAAGAAGCGCGCGATACGTACACATGGAAGCGTTGCCATCAATGAGTCAACATTGGAACACGACGAAGACCCTGATACGACTGGCGCTTCAGTTACGAAGAAGGGTGGAAAGAAGAAGGCGGGCCGAAAAGCCTCGGCTAAACCCACCCATGATGTCTCCATAGCCTCTGTTACATCAGAGCTGGCTACGACAGCCTACGAAGCAGCTCCTGGAACGTTTCCGGATGACGATGAAATCGAACGACAACTTGAAGCTGATCTAGAAAGGCAGCTCTCCGAGGACGACGAAATAACTGCAGACTCCGATTCTGAGAGACTCAAGACAAAGAAAGGAAAGGCAAACAAGACCGCGCAACTTGAATATTCACGCGAATATACTATGTTGAATCCTGAGCCAATAGAGCCAGATGAAGAAGAAGTCGAAGATGAGCTCAAAGCCCTACAAGCTGAGATGGAGGTCGATGAACCAGAGCCCCACCACGAGCCAGAGATCCAGCCCGAGCCCCAGGAGCTGCATGTCCCGAAAAAGGGACGAAAAGCTGGCACCAGGAAAGCATCCAAGCAAACAAAGTCCAAGAAGGCCAAAGCGGCACCAGAAACTGTTGATCAAGACGAGGTTGAGCATGAGCAAACCCAGCCAGAAGAACCCACAGAAGAATTTACCCAGCCAGAAGCGGAGGCCGAGGTTGATGAGCTTCTTCATGAGGACAGTCTTGCTAGCACTGACACTGTTGTCAAGAAATCAGTAGCGTCTCGCTCGAGTGCAGGCGCGCGAGGCCGTGGACGCCCATCCAGGGCATCCCTCGCCTCTCACACCTCTGCTGATGACCTTGAGCTGGTTGAAGCCCCAGCAGAACCCCCTATTGAGCCTACCGAGGAGCCCGTAAAGCGGCCCCGAGGACGGCCCTCTAAAGCCTCATTAGCATCTCGCGTATCTACCGGGGCGGCTGACGAGAGTCAGTTGAGTGATGCGCCTCCCAAGCGTGGCCGCGGTCGTCCATCTAAGAAGTCGCTAGAGACGCGGAAGTCGTTGGAGGCTGCAGCTAGCCAAGAATCGACGCAACCTTTTACACAATCAGTGGAAGAGCGAATGCAGGAAGATGTGGACGTTTACGCGTCTGAAGAACAAAAAGAGCAACCAGGACAACAATCACCCGCAGCACAGCCTGTGCCTTCATCTCCGCCCCCAAGCTCAGCTCACCTGACAAACCCGCCTTCCACCCCTGGGAGAGTATCTCCTACGCCGTCAGCCAGGCAAGCGGCCATCTCACCTTCGCAATCTCCCCAGTCCTCAGATGCTGAGAACCAACCGCCATCAAAACAGAGGTCCAGTGCCAATCCTAAGAAGGTTGCGATTGCCCCCGTGGCATCCACGCCTACACGTAGCTCGCCCATGCGCAGCTCACCATCCAAGCGCAACGTGATTGCGGGACTCCGCAGCACAGCACCCTGGACAGAGCTGGACCTCGAGGCCATTTTTGGCACACCACGTAACTCGGAAAAGGAGAATGGCATGGAACGATACCTTAAGCAGGGGCAGGCTTTGTCATCACCTGAGAAGCAAATGACAGTGCAGGAGTGGATCTTCTATAATGCTTCAGAGGCCGAGAAGAAGTTGAAACACGAGTGCGAGTCTATTGTTAACAGGTTCGAGAGCGAAGGTACAAAAGCGATGCGCGCCCTCGAGGGATTGGTTGTGGAATGAGACGTGATATGACTTTCTAGAGAATTCGATTGAACGACGGATTGGAGACAACGGCTGGATACATGCAGAATTTGCTTCTGCTCATGATGCGACGCGGTGCAATGTGCATGAACAAACAAGCTCAGGAATGACGGCGTTGGAACATGATGAATTTCCCCAGATACTGGATTTACCTTAATGAATGAAAAGAGCATGGCTTTTGTTAAAAGCATATAACTTTCCTACCGTGCCTATGTCATATCCTGTCAAATTGTTTGAATTCGGCCGTCTGATATCGTCACATTTCTAAAAGATCGGCGCCGCTCAGGGACCAGCTTCAACAGAGCTACGTCAAAGCCGTCAACGATCTATGCAAGATTGACTCTGCACTATGTTTCCTGACCAATAGCCTTTTGTGCCTTAACATTCCAAATCCTCACAACGCTGTGATCACGCATAAACTAGCTAATTACAGTCGATCGCTTGTGTTGGGCGCCACGAGGCGTTCTACGTCCCTTGCATTCCAGGCTTAAAGCCCAGAACCTTCAAGGGTGCACCCTTTACCTATTCCGTCCGAGACGGCAGACCTCACGATACGTCTTTGGGATTTGAAGATGGAGTTGTTCGGGGTCTAGGTCCCTGAGCGAGAAAGATTGTAAACACATAGATAGGGATGTAGGGAATGCAATTTTCTTTTTTTGAAAGAGCCAGGACAGCTTTCTGAATACTACACAAACCACTCTCATTCGCTTCCACTTGCCATACAGCAGCGAAGCTACCTCATTTAACCAGCACTTCAAACCAACGACACTTACAAGATGCTCGGCCTTTCCCTTTTCCCTGCCCCCAGAGTTTGGGCAATCTTCCCTCGTCGTCGGTCAACGGTCGATGCAGAGGTCGCATATCTCGAGACTCTCGAAGCAGGCAACTTAGACGACCCTCTTTATATCAGAAGAAAGAAGCTCGGAATGAGCGATTGGTGAAAGAGAAAGGTACAGAAAGAAACAAGAGTAGGTGATATATCTCCCCGCTAATATTTACTTTGAACTGATAAAAAGAATTAGACATATCGGTGCGCCTGGTGGCGCGTGTTGCATATATCAAGACGAATTCATGATCACTCCAAACCGTTCATCTGTTTATGTTTCCATATAGCGTGCCATTGTGATTTATCCATTTACTTGTATCATATCACCCCAAGCAGGACAGACAACAATTTGCAGATCTCAGCTTGCCAAATCGGCGGCGACAATGATCAATTTTCACCCGTACACTACGCTTTCTCTCCGTCTGTGATTAATCCCGGTCATAAACGACCACCAGTTCCCGTGCCCGAAGTCGTACTATCCTCTCCCGTTCCTGTAGTATACATGAAGGAGTGTCTGGTATCTCATTGCTATCTCTATATGCTTCCTAATATGCGCCAAAAGAGTGTTGCGGCGATAAGCCAAAAATCCGAATATGTAAGCTTGTTTCCCCTTAAAAGTGGTATATGCATAGAGTGTCCGTGAAGCGTAAATGTAAACATGCAGTCGTTGTCTAGCAGACGTTGTCGTAAATGAATGACGCGAAAGTTTATACAAAAAGGTGGTTGATTTCGAAAATTAAACGAATACTACAAGCATCGAAATTAGGGCGATGAAAGTAGCAAAGCTAGCGGTCAAACGAGATGCGGCAGCTTCAACAGTTGAAGGTGCTGCAGTCTGATCCGAACTAGACAATGTGGTACGCGTCTCGAGACGTGAGATGGCCTCACTAGAAGTAGTAGCACTGATAGTGCCAGCAGTGTCTGTTTCGGTGGTTTCTGCTGCGGTAGCTCCCGTTATTGTTTCTGTCTCAATTTCGGTAGCTACCACCTTGCTCGAGGTTTTAATCTTGACTGTGGTCGCGGTGGAAGCTCCAGAAGCATTCGTTTCTGAAGCAGTCTCGGCGGCAGTCTTGGTCGCAGCATTTGAGAGAGCTCCAGAAGTTGCTTCGGAAGCAGTCTCTGAACCGCTCGTCTCGGTAGCTTGGGAAACATCAGTCTCCGAAGCAGTTTCGGAAGAGTCTGTCTCGACTCCCTTGGTGCGAACAGTTCTTAAACCTGTCTCTGTGACGGTAGAAATCACTTCAGTCTCGGAGCCACCAAGCGAGGATGTTACGGTCACGAGAACACTCTTGGTAGGAACAAGCACAGCGGTTGACGCACTAGCTTCTGAGTTTTCAGACCCATTGGTAGATGTCCCCTCAGCTGCTGTCTCAGTCTCGGTCACTCTGGGCTGCTCAGTTGTCTCAGCCTTAGCCGAGCTCTCTTCAACAGCTTCTACAGAAGTGGTGAGCTGTGCTGCAACCGAAGTTGTGCCAGCTGCGACCGTTGTTGCTTGAATTGTAGTCTCACTAGGCGCCGAGTCTGTGGAAGTAGGCTGGATTATTCCCGTGCTATCATCACCGACACTGGATGGTATAGAATCGCTAGAGGTGGGTTCCGGTTGCTTTGTAGTCTGTTCTTGATCAGACGTAGGTTCGGCAGCGCCAGTGGTAGATTGAGGTTTGGCTTCAGCACTGCTTGTTTCAGGCTCAGATTCATCAGTTGTGGCCGAAAGAGCAGTGAAACCGCCAGAAGTAGCCTCGACCTGGCTTGTTGTTTCCACATTGGGAGTTCCAGTAACCTGGGACTCGGGTCCAGAAGCAGCTGTGGTGGCACTTGTGGTATCCTTTCCATCACAGTACTCCACGAACTGGTTGAATTGGGGCTCGACGTAGTCTCGGACAGTTTTCTTGGTACTTTCTGTATTATCGCTGATACATGTTCGGCAAATATCATAGCTACCAAGGAATGAGGAACCGCTTCTGCAAAGCTTGTCAGACTTGCCAGTCGAGAGCGCAATCTTGTAAGCACCATCACAATCATCGAAGCAGATGGCCGGAGTAACGTCTCGTGTATCAAGCATGTGCATTCCACGTCGCTGGTTATTGCTAGGGACGTAATCGGATTCTGCCACAGAGGTGGTAGCATCAGGCCAGTCGCTCAATGTTGTTTGCGAAGCCCAGTTTCCGGTGGTAAAAGTTTTGAGCTCTTGATTGATAACCTTCTCATAAACTTCCTTTTCGAAAATATCGTAAGAAAGACCAAAGGCCTCAGGGTTTAAGTTGAAATAGCCAGGAGAGCGAGGGTAGTAACTGGTCTTATTCTTGCGCCACTTAGTCTTCTTGATTTTAGGGGCCTTAATGCAGTACTGAGGCTCACACAGGTAGTCCTCATCTGGCGGTTCGGCCCAGAAGTTGCACCACGCGGGCTTTGGTGGGTTGCAAACATAGCCAGGCTCACAACCAAATGTGAGATCAGACTTGGGATCAAGAGGCGCAGATGCACCTTTGGGTTTGGGGCACAGAGTGATTCGCCCAGGAGTAGCAGTGACCGTGGTTGGTGGAAGCTGTACGGTTTGACCGAGAACCATGGTGGTGGTATAGATAGTTGTTGGGCCTGGCACCACTGTAACAGCAGTTTGTCCATCTTTGGTGATGGTCAACGTCTCTGCAGGCAGTCGCTCAGTGACAACTGATTCGACCGTTATGGTGGCTTGCTCTCCAGGTACAGTCACAACAGTCCGCTCGCCGGGTACAGTGACAGTTCGTTCTTCACCTGACACTATAACAACAGTTTCCTGACCAGGAAGGGTGACAGTCCGCACAATGGTTTTCTCTTCGCCAGGTTGAACAACCGTCTTGGGCACAGTCACAATTTCATCTTCCCCAACCTCAGTGACCGTGACCCTGATTCCTGGGATGGTAACGGTACCAGTAACGGTCACACCAGGCGCAGTGATGGTTGTTCCAGCCTCCGTAATCGTGCTTCCAGGCTTGGTAACGGTCTCTTCAGGAAGGGTCACGGTTGTTCCCGCCTTTGTCACTGTTACTTGAGGAAGTGTCAGAGTAGTTCCTGGCTTGGTGATCGTTGTTCCGGCCTCAGTAACAGTGGGCCCAGTAACCGTAACAGTTTTCCCGTCCTCGGTGATTGTGAATCCAGGCTCAGTAATAGTGGTTGGAGGTAGAGTTTGGATCAATGTCTCTGCAGGTTGAGTTTCGATGACTGTCTTTCCAGGCTGAGTCTCGATTAATGTCGCCCCGGGCTGGGTCTGAACTTCTGTGGTTTTCTCCGTCACCGTCTTTATCTCCGTCACTGTCGATGCGGCCTGAGATTCGGTGATTGTCACCTTTTGGGTGACCTTTTGGGTGACCTTCTCGGTGACCGTAACTTTGTCAGTGACAGTAGTAGTGCCAGCAGGTGCGCTTCAAAGAGTTAGCAAGGGACTCATAAGCAATCATAGCGACTTACCAAGACTCAGTCGTCCCAGGAGACAAACTTGTAGTGGTTGGAGGTTCTAGAACTTCAGTCGTCGTTGTGGTATGCTCGAGAACTTCACTGGTTGTCGTGGGAGGCACAGGCGGATCAGCTGTGGTGGTCGGAGGCTCTGGCTCCTCGCTCGTAGTAGTAGCTGGGGGCTCGACGGTATATGAATCTGTAATAGTAGGAGGCTCGAGAGGAGGCTCGCTTGTCGTAGTGGGAGGCTCTGGAGGCTGATATGTGGATGTTGGAGGTACCACGATGTAGGTATCTGTGACAACCGGAGGTGGAGGAAGAGATTCGCTTGTGGTTGGAGGTACCACGATGTAGGTGTCGGTGACAACCGGAGGCGGAGGGTTAGCAATGTAGGTGGCCGTGATGACCGGAGGTGGAGGAAGAGGCTCGCTAGTAGTCGGAAGAACTACTGGCGGAGAGCTTCCAGGATATTCTCCCGTGATAGTCACGACTTCTGTCACAGGCACAGTACAGCCGCAATTGATATCAAACACCATGTTTGCGCTGGTATCAGGAGCTGGAATATCGACCTCATGCTCCTCAACCGCTCCAGAGGTAACAGCTTGTGGTGCTGGTGCCGCCGTTGTCTCTGGCTTGTCGGCAGCATACGTCTGAGATTCAGGTGAGTTGGCGATATAGCCATCCTGTGCCCCAGTGACAGCAGGAGCAGGCTGGAGAGTGACCGATTCGCTTCTTCGATGTAGACCGTTTTCTCCATTCTGGCGTGGAATCTCAATAGCTGCCGCGCCCAAGGCACTGAGTAACAGTGAGAAGCGCATGATGAATGACCACTTTCGCCGCAATGAGTGATGGCAGCGTCAGACTATCGTGGCCCAAGTAGCGAGTGTGTTGAAAGCGAACGTCACTTTCCAACTATTCTTGATAAAAAGTTTAGAGAATGTCGAGCAAGGAATCGGAAGGCTCGATACGAAGTACTCAGGTAGATGTATGATATATAACTGGGGTATTGGGGGCTAAGAAATGGGGAGAGCCTTACCAGGTATTGTCGATACGAGTATGCAACACCATGAATTACATTGACATTGGAATAATTTCCTCTCGGATAAGCCACACCGGTGTGCAGACGCGTTAAAAGCGATCGTTTACAGAACCGAATTGCAGGTAAAGTGAGAGCAACCTACTTACAAGAATCCCAAGATGATTGTGTGAGTAGGTAATCAAACTCAATAGCCCAGCGTCAGCTCAAAATAAAGAGATACCAGTCCTAGGACAGCAGCGAAGACGGGTTAGGACAAAGGAGCATCACAAAAGGTCCATCTCGGCGGATGCACAACTGAAGCTAACCTCTGGATGACTCTGTGGGTACCTCGCCTGAGCTTGCTTACCTCGAGCGATGCGTAGCATGAGCAACAATGCATTTACATGCATTACACATGGATGAGAACAAGGATCTGACAGGGGTCCGCACGTTAAGATATACCCTAATCGAGCAAGCGGCACGGCCTCACAGGTCCTAGTACAGCCGGACTCTGTACTGTTGCCTTCACGCTGGAGGACGAATGCTCCCAACATCGGGCATTCGGAGTCTGAGATTCTGAAATGCGGGCCGCGAAGAGGCGGAGAAGTAAGGATCACAGCAACCCACGAGGATCTGGCTGACAACATGGCTACCGCGTGACAGCCCAATGGGACCGAAGATCAGACATGGCATGGCGTATAAGTGATAAAATTAAATATCTTCAGCCTGGAAAACAAGGCTTGATGGGCAAAATTGTGATGTTTGCAACGGCATTGCATATCGGCATTGACGGTATGGATCTCCGTGTCAGTAATAATAATAAACAACGGAGGACCACAGCATACCGGGCTTGCTGTATGGGGTACGCCATCGATGCTGTGGCTAACGCAAAGTCGATCGTCAAAGGACTTCGGAAACGATTGGGTGTAGAGGGTCCAGTACCCCGTAAAGTGCGCATTGGCCAGTCGTATTTTCTGATCTTGTTGATGGCTACGTAGGTAGTAGGTATAAGATGTTGGCGCCTGAACAACAGGGCTGAACAACAGGGCTGAACAAGCGTAATACACGGACGTGTCACCGCGTACTCGGATGCAATGTGGAAGAAGCGAAGAGTCCTCGAGTTCCCGCCCAAACTTGGAGGTAAGTCAAGTTGAGGCTCCTGCCTTTCGTTCGAGACTACTCCGTAGTCTAATGGGTGTGGCTTGCATCCAGAGTAAAACGGGCGGGCAAGAAGACGCCACAGCCCGAGGGTCAGGGCGTCTCAGTATTTGATTGGTGACAGACTAAACAAAGCAACCCAATTCAGGGCAAATGTCTTTTTTGTTTCGATCCAGCCCTGTGAAGGCGGGAGCGAGTGGAGACGCAACATTTTTAGGTTAGTAGGCACCTGTCAATACAGATAGACTTTTATTATACCTTAGGGACTAACAGCACAATCACCATAGATAGAGTCTCCCTCTCAAACACGATAACTCTTGATCAAAAACGAGAAAGCATTTTCTTGCAGATTTTGAACTAGGTTTTCGCGTGCCTGACGTTGGATGTCGGTCAACGTACCAAGTACTAATGCAAGCGTATGTGTTCGAAGTGCTCCGTGCCTACACTAAAAGCTTACTCCCCCACTGCACTGACAGACCCTGGCTCCACCAAAGTCCACCGTTCGCAGAGTCGCCCAGGCTTAGTACCTACATAATACAGCACAACACAACACAACACAACAATCAACCGGTCAACGCAGTGCTCGGATCAAACATGGTCCTTGATCGATAATTGGATCATCATCTGAGTCTTTCCTTTGTTCTACCAATCTCCACTCCTTCACCGAATACCCATGTCAATAACCAAACATCGCTCTCATCGGATGCTGAGTAGCAACCGGCTAGGTAGCCTGCTTCTGATGTCTCATGGCCCCAATATGCAACCCCGCGGTCTCACATCTGCGCGACTTTTCATTCAAAGTGACTTGTGGGGGCTATGAAAACTTGTGTCCAAGACTGAGAGGCTGACAACGCACCCTCGATGGAAAGATCATCCTTGTAGCGCAAGAATAACACATACAGTCATGTATGGACGGAGTCCCTTCTCTCCTTGGTCTCACGGAGAGGGGCGTCCGTGTGGTGGTGTCGTTGCATTGTCTCCCGACAAGTGCCAGTGCTTATTTTTGGCAGGGATATACATGCTAGTCTAGGATCGACCATGTCGCTCCAACTCTGGATATGCCCAGCCTCCAAAACCTTTGCCTTCTTTATCCGTTCTCTGTTATAGCAGATGGCACTTTTGGACTCGACTATGTTGTTGTGAACATGCTGCTGACATTCTCTACAATGACCCAACTAGGCCGCTAAGTCATGTCCGCGCTCGCATCCGCGCTCTTTCGCAACATGGAAATGGCTGGACTTGACTCTTCCGAGCCTGATCCGACCAACTGGATCAACGTATGCGAGATCGCTTGGAGTTCCACCGCCCGTACCACATGGCACCCGTAGCTGTTGATCAGTCGAAACGAGCTACGCCCATAAACCATTATTATTTCGTCCGATTATCAGCCATGGCTACAGATTCTTTGTTCGCAAATTACCAGCATGAGCCTTAGCTGGACTGTCCCTCTTCTATCATCTGTTTGCATGGCGTACCTCTCGCTCGGTGGAAACAAAAACTCAATAGACCTGCTTGTGTTGATGCCTACACCGACTCAGCATTAGGTTGATCCAGGACCCAAAGATCCGGAAAACTGCTCGAGGTCAGCCATCAGACATGGAATATCCACACATTGCTACCGCTGCTAAGATCCCTACACTTGAAGCGCAGGGAACACTTGCAGCTTTCGTAGTCTTGTAGCGACTGGTAAGATCAGCCTCCAGAGGATTGAGGCTGAGTAGAAGATGAGGGACCCATGTCGCCCATACCCCAGGCTGTTTTTCTCACTTTCCGTAACAGCATCAGCTTGAGGACGTGACTGAAAGCATGCCACATTGCAGCTTAATGGTGTCCATTTCGGTATGGGAGCCACTCAGCGGCAGGAAAATTGCTCAATGGTACCTCAAAGTCCCCAGTCAACGAATGTACTGTTAAGTCATGAAAAACAGCTGACCATTCAGCCCTATCCTACAGTTCCCCCCCCCACCCCCCACCTCCCC
>JAAGWP010000670.1:0-12000 GCA_013266165.1 Fusarium graminum
GATCAGAAGCGATACATAGAACATGAATGAAGATAATCAAGAACCATTGTGACTTTCGTCTTATTAAAACGAGGCTTTGGTTGATAATATATCTGTCAGCCACAACCCATGTCTAGTGGCGCAAGCTTGTGCACCTCTCGTGTAAGCCAGGCCTAAATTTACACCTCAGGGCCCAGGCGCTGCGACTTCAACTCAGCTCTTTTCTCTTCTGTCTCCCTCAGACAAGAATGGCGTCTGCGTATAAGCTGTCTCATTTCAACAAGGGAGAAGCATAAAACACGGTGCTTTCGAGGCTTCTTTGTCAATCTTGCTACGTCCACAATGACTTCAATTGCTTCCTCCGATGCAGGGCACTTGACTGTTGAGCCGCTGTCGGAGCGCAACGTCTCGCGCATACCGCTCGTTCTACCTCACGAGCGCGTGTTTCCCATTCAGATAGGCAGCGAGTTGTTTAAGCTCTCGGGGGCTTCATTGTCTTCCGACGGTAAGATTCAAGCTCCAATCTTCCTTTGCGACAATCGCTCGTCGCATCGCGATAGCGTCTCCAACATGTCGTGACACTTGGCTAAGTTCTCTTGTAGCACCCTCTTACTTCTCACAGTATTTTGTCTGTCAATTGGAAGCGGCAAAAGACCGAGGGGACGAGTCAAACTCCTCTATTCGAACACTCTACATCGATCGCGACCCTGCCGTCTTTCGCGATATCTCTCTGCATCTTCAGGGCTACCATGTCCAGCCCCGCGATGGCGAGCACTTTGTGCGACTCTTCTCAGACGCCCAGTTTTACAGCTGTTTGTTTACCCCCGATGGCGCGGCCTTGACCTCTAACTGACCTTGTCGGATCGTCAGTGCCTAGATTGATTTCCCAGCTCTACGAGGAGAGCATATTCATCTCCATTGGGCATCGCGAGTTCCAGATCCCCCGCGAGATTTTCAAAGACCCGGGCAACTCTCCTAATTACTTCTCCCTCGGCTTCGCAGCTTTCTTCTCCCGCCCCGATGATCTCTTCCCCGGTCTGGATCGCGAAGGCCTCATCCGTCCGCCCTCGATCCTCCCTCCATCGGTCCCGAAGCGCAGCGCCGAGACATTCGCCGAACTTCTACACTTTCTACGCGGGTATCCTATTCGTATACGCGATGAGATGCACCGCCAGGATCTACTCAGCGATGCACGATATTTCCATTTCAAGGGTCTCGAGCAGCGACTCATCCCACATTCTTTGAGCTACAATCAAGCGACGAGGCGGGACGAGATAGTACTCCGCTTGGAAAACATACAAAAGAGCGGTATCAGCGTTTACATAAGCAACCACAATCCATTATCAGGCTTTGTACAGTACGCTCGACCATATGTGGACGAGAAGCCTGCTGAGCTTATTATTGAGATTGGTAGGGAGACGACAAAGATCCATTTCTCGGGGGGAAATTCCAGAGCCGAGTTCTTCAGAGACACCAAAGCCAGGGTCGCAAAACTGCTTGAACTTGTCTCATCGAAGTTGAATTTTTCTCAAACAAATCAGTCTCAGAGCCAGCCGGCAGGTCTGGGAAGCTCGTTGCTGAAGGAAGACCTCGTCCGTGTAACCCTTGAGCCCGAGTCTGCCATCATACTCGATGGCAAAGACTATCTCGAGGACTTCATAAATGCGGCAGCCTCAGGATCCTCTGGGGGCGACTACCCACGAAAGCGACGGCGAGTGGATGGTGACTCTGGAGACGAGGAATGGGTTATCAAAACTGGGCAGTGGAGATTACGAATTCAGGAGGCACCGAATGGTAGGGGCGTTGAGTGTATACTTGTTGCGGCCAAGCTCGATGCGATGAGCTCACAGCTACCACGGAACATGTCGAGGGGCTTTTTAGGAAGCTGATGGGAATCATACACGCAAAATGTGTCCAGGAGTAATGTAGCGAAATTGTTTCAACATCCATAGTTTAGTGGCTGGCCATTCTGACTCTTTATATTAAAGCACGATCAGTCTTCTATCCCAGAATGATACGCACAATACCACAAGACGGCGGACAAGCAGCGTAGAAGGGTTAGCATATGCATCCATGTCATGACAAACACGGAATAAAATGAGTTGGAACGATACTGGCTGCCGCATATCAATTCAGACCAGGGCCAGCAAAAGACTTCATACGTAGCAGGGTTATCTATGTACCCGTCCATCAAACATGAAACAAAGACAAAACAGCACTGAGTCGCTCCATAATGAATCATGTTACATGGGTCCCTAGTGAGTTGGTAACAATGATCTAAAGCAAGAAAAACATGAAACGCCCCTTCGCCCTGCCAAAAAGAAGAAAATGATTGATGGGCAGAGGTGAGTTAGAGCGGAAAAGAGAAGCCCATCAGGAGAAGGAGAAAGGGTAGCAACTTGAACAAGTGCAGCTAGGGAGAGGAGGTAAAGAAGTGTGGTAAAGGGTGAATGTGAAGAGTAGTTGGGTATTCGTCAAGTCGTGTCCAAAGTTTATCCAGTCTTGTCTTTCAACATTCATCGTCCCTTGCCAGCAACTTTGCCCGTGGGAGCACTCATATCTCGTCGCTCAACGCCTTCAACCATTCGACGGCTTGGTGTTAATGTACCTTGAGCCATAGAACGGGCTCGGCCACGACGCTCGCGGATTTTGGCGAGAGCCTGCTCGCGTGTCATGGTTGGAGTGAGGGCAGGGTTCGAAATATCAAAGGTGGTCCCTGTGCTATTATGGGACGGAGTACGAAGACGTTCGTTGAAGGATGCACTGTTTCTAGCCTTGTCGTCGTGGACAGGAACAGTTGTGGTGGTGGTAACGGTGTAGAAAGCATTTGTGGTGTGAGGTCGAGTCTCAGGGGAGGCGAGGATATCTTCAGAAACGTCTGGCATAGTCGGAATCGAAGGAATAGGAGCCGTGTGACATCCGTTATGAGGAGCGTCGAGGAGAGAGGCAAGAGATTGGCGCTCTTGTGCCAACATGGCAAAAGCTGGAGGCTCAACCGAAGGAGTTCGTGCGTATCTCCTGTGGTTATGTTCAAGTTCAAGCGAATGGGGCTCCATCTGAGCGGTGTAACCGCCAAAGGATCCGGCCTCGACATGGTCCTCCACTGCAGTCTCGTCTGCATTATGACGTTCCATTTGAGCACGAGCTTCGCGCTGAGTATTAGCAGCGGCCTCGGCTTCTTCGGCCTTACGCTGTGCCTCGAAAATTTCAGCTTCTTGCTCTGAGACAGTTCTGAAGATTCCCTCCTTGGGGCAGAATATGGTGCTTCGACGAAGCTCCTTTCTTGACTTGGGCATACCTCGTTGAATGGGCTCCTCTAGGTACTGTTCTCGCTCCGCTTCGGATTGGATCTCGGGCTTTGCCTCAGCTTCCACATCAGCACGAATCTTGGGCCGGGGCTCAAATGCAGGCTCTTGAATCCGAGGAGGGCTCGCAGGACGCTTCTCGGCTTCGAATCCCGCACGGTCAAGCTTGAGCACCTTATCATTAGGTCCCTCAAGACCAATCGAGCTTCTGCGCTTCTGGCGAGGGGCCTCCACACTGGTTCGACGTGTGGACTTGGAGCAAGCACAACAACGTAGGTGGCACTCAGCCTGCAGGAATTCAACCATTTCATGGGCGCGGTCTGCTCTTTGGCGCTCCCATTGTAGTTGGGTCGCCAATTCCTCGATCTCAGCCGCACTAGATTCCGATGAGATGATGTCCATGGCCGAGAGTGAAGCGCGGAGGTCTCTTGACACACGCCTCTTGTCTTTTTGAGGGGAAGCAAACTCGTCATCGGCATCTGGTGATGGTAGAGGAATTCGACCCTCGGCGGCAATACGGGCGACCTCCTCGTTCTTGGCTGCCGTCTTGTAGGCATCGCGTTCTTGTTCGACGAGTTTGATGCGCTCCAGAGCCTGATCGAGCTGTTCCTGGACGCCCACGATCTGATAACGCGCCTCAAATGCCTCCTGTTCTCGAACTTTGCTTCTTTCTTTTTCACGCTTGAGGTTTTCGTCGATCATCTTGGCGCTGGTTCGGGCTGATTTGAGTTCCTCCTGGAGCTTGACGATTGATGATTGTGTTTTGAATGTCTCTTTTCGTGCTCGGCGGATTTCCTTCTCCCAAAGGGCTTGTGTGTGTGCGTGTGTCTCCTTGGCTCGTCCATAGTTCTCCTGCGACATGGTCAACACGGGTTATTTACGTTAGCTTGAAGGAAGATGTTTACCATCAATGTTTCTAAGCGCTCCCCGACCTTTCTCTCACGCTCTTTACCTTCGTCGATGGCCTTTCTTAACGTCTTGACCTCGTCTCTGTATTTGCGCAATTCGGTCTCGGCCTCTTCACGTCCAAGCATGGCCCGCTTCAAGGCAGCATCTGCCGTCTTGCGTTCCAGTTGTTTTGATTGCATCGTGACACTGAGGTTGTTAAACTGGCTGATCTTATCGTAGACTGTATTATCTCGTGACCCGCCACGAAGGTGGGAGAAAACAGAGTCTCGCTCCCTTTGCTGGTTTACGCGGTCTGCGGTGGCTGCTTGGAGGGGACCTCCAGCCGAGCCCGATGGGCTGTTTGGTTCTTCCATTGCTGTGTGAAGTTATGGTAATTTTGAATGACCGGTTAGACGGGATTGAGGTTCGGTATATGTGGCGGCCGTTTATGCAGAGTTGACTTTAATTGTTGATTTAGTGTGTTGTGATACGGCAAAAGTAAAGTAAAGTCAAGTAAAGTACAGTGGTGCTGTTGTTTACCATGCCGCTTTCAAGTGTGGGGCGCCGACAGTGGGGAGGTATGTCAACTTATCTGCTGGGTGAGTGTCTGGTTGCCGTAGTGATGCTTGGGGCGTCAGGTGACCCTCCTTGAGCCTTGCTCAACAGCGCGATCATGACTTCACCCCTGAAGGCGTGGTCATAGTGACTGGACTGTTCATGAAGCCAATCAACTATCTCCAATTTGGATGACCCCGCGGAGTGGAGTGATATCGATGATAAGACGTATCTGAAACGCGATAAAGCTGTCATGTCCAACGTCGCAGTTAACTTTATTAATCCATGGAAAAGTTGAAGTCTGGCCAGGTCAAGGTGACGATACACGCCACTTTATATTGGGATCAACCCCTTTCCACCACTCCATAAAATCGCCGCCCTCTGCTTTTTACAACTCGCTTTTCTTCCTTTCTGTTGAATTCGCACTACTATTATCATACGTCAGCTACACGTTGACACAACCTGACACAATGGCAGACGAATCAAGTCTTCGCCAGCGCAAGCCCGAGCCCAAGAATGAGACGATATCCGAAGTCGCGCAACCTTCAACCCCAAATAAGAAGCAGAAGAAGAGATCATCTGCCGAGGTCGATCAGGAAGATCCGTGGGATGGCTACTCACCTTACGTTGATGTCTTGCGCGTCATCAGCTTTATTTTCGTGGCTTCCATGGGCCTCAGCTACGTTATTAGCGGAGGAGAAAGCTTCTGGTGGGGTCACAAGAACAAGCCAGAGTGGATGACTCAAAAATACTATAAGGAATTGATCCTTGGACCCGTAAGTTATGCCTAGAGCAATCGTTAAATTCGTGCTGACTGGCCATCTTCTCACAGCCGCCGCCTACCTACATGACCCTAGAGGAACTCTCCCTCTACGACGGCAGGGATCCCGATAGACCTCTTCTCCTCGCCATCAATGGCACCATTTACGATGTATCCCAAGGCCGCCGTATGTACGGCCCCGGTGGTTCCTACAGCTACTTTGCTGCCACTGACGCTGCTCGCGGCTTTGTGACTGGCTGCTTCGCTGAGGATCAGACGGCCGATCTTCGCGGTTATGAGGAGACTTTCATGCCCCTCGATGATCCTGAAGTCGATGCTCACTGGACGCCCGAGGAGCTTGCTGAGCTCAAGATTAAGGAGCGGGAAGAAGCCAAGGTCAAGGCTCACGATGCCCTCAAGCACTGGGTAGATTTCTTCGCCAACAGCAAAAAGTACAGCAAGGTGGGATATGTTCATCGGGAGCCCAACTGGCTTGAAAAGGAGAAGCCTAAGAAGCTTTGTGATCAGGCTCAGAGGAGCAGAAAGACAAGGAAGATTCCCAAAAAGGAGTGAGGGTACTTTAGAATCTGTGTACTATTCTGTCAAGACTTTCTCCTAGCATATATGTTGCTATGCGCTTCTTCTTTCGGATTTAAGATTTCAGGGGTTCAAAAATATGATCTCTAATAGTTTAAGGTATTTTCAACAGTATCTAAACACCCGAGCTTTCCCATAAATAACTCGCCAGATGCCTAAGACGACTCTGTCATGAACATCGTAGATGTTTGTGCCTGCACCGAGGCTTCCCAACCGTTCCAGCAATTGGTACAAATATCCCGATTAATTGCTCCCAGCATTATTTCTATTCCAAAAACAAAAACCACAGATTCATCCCATACTCAGTGTCAGTTTAGAGCGCATACATGGCAGCGGCACCAACTGCTAGCAGCATAGGGATAGGAGCAGTGAATTGCGCACCGGCAGCTGTGACCACGCCGTCGCTCGCTGAAGGAGTACCTGTAGCTCCAGGAGTCGAGACTCCAGTTGGAGCAACAACAGGTGAGCCGTTTCCGGAACTGCCATCGCCAGAGTCGCTTCCGGAGTCGCTTCCGGAGTCACTGCCAGAATCACTGCCAGAGTCACTGCCAGAGTCGCTACCAGAATCGCTTCCTGAGTCACTACCAGAGTCGCTGCCGGAATCGCTGCCGGAATCACTGCCATTGCCAGAGTTGCCTCCGTCAGCACTGCCACCGTTTCCACCTTGTGGAGAACCGCCGGCCTGTACTGGAACAACTTCAGAGGATGTAGAGCCTTTGCAGAGACCCTTGTAGTTGTTGAGAGATCTTGTAGAGTTGGCAGATGTGCTACAGAATGGTTAGTAAGGAAATTGTTACCCAAGTGGTACATGTGGCTTACTTTTCGTTGATAACCATGGACATTCCACCTTGACAGTGCTTTGCCTTACTGCAAAAGAGCCATAGGGGCTTCTTGTCCTTGATGGTGATGGTGTATGTAGGGATCATGCCCTTGGCCATGCTGGCCTCGACAGGCATGTAACCAGAGTAGATGCCGGTGACGTTGGACTGAACGTTGCCAATAGGCATACAAGGGTTGTCAAAGGTAGACTGGGTAACTGTGTGGTTGCCTGCCCAGAACTGGAACTGCACCATGGTTCCGGGCTCTGCCGTGATTTTTTCAGGCCAGAACTTGATATCTGTTGAGTTTGTGGCGGTGTTTCTGCCAACTGAGACGACCTGAACATTGACGGCTAGATATGTTAGTTGTTTCCTGGTGTAGTGATGTAGAAAGACGTACCATGAGCAACAGTGGCAAGGGCCACGAGAGCAATTTGTGAGAAGAACATGTTGAGGGACTGGAGTATTGGGTATCTGATTAAGGCGAGGGAATAAAACTCTGAATGAGATACTCAAGGAAATAGGATCAGATAGGAAATGCGACTTGCGCTCTCAGGGACCAGCCTTGTTAAAGAAAGATAAAGAATTAAGAAATGGAAAAATAAAGGGAAGGACAAAGGGAAACAGGACCAGACTGTTGATTATGGAATGAGACGAGAGAGATGACCAGAAACAAAACAAATGGGACGGGACGGATTGATATATATACATGTCCATCGCAACCACAGCTTGGCTTGGCTTGGCTCGACTTGACTTGACTTGTTGTGGCCACAGCCCCGGTGACGAGTTTCGAAGCACATCTGAAGCACACCCGTCCATGGGCCAGACTCTCAGAGGCCCAAGAAAGATGGATGCTTGCGGTTCCGTCTCGGCTCGTCGGTTGAGGTGCAGGCCAGGAGTAGTATGAGACGTTATTGACAAGGCTTCACTCGAAGACTTGGAGAATGAAACAAAGAGTGCCAGGCCTAGCCTGGCTTGATTTGGCTGGCTTGGATAAAGCTCGGGGACTACCCAGGCTATATTCCAGGTCGGCTTTCTATATCGTCTGGTGTTTTCAGTCGAATGTGTAAAAGAACACCTGGCAGGGCTTATGAAAGCCAAATTTGATGACTTCCCACAGGAGCGTTCCTCAACCCCATTGATTCTAAGCGTTTTCAATTGGATATGTGCCGTAGAATTCGCAGAATTGAACTGTTAACACATACCAAGGCATACAACACCAAGTTGATATTTCGGGCGACTATAGATAGGGCCTCGGGTCTGGACCCAGCCGTGTCAGGGCATGTCGACCAGGGGTATATTTGCGTCGGAAGTGCCTCATCCGCTATCCTGTGAGACGGGTAGAGTTTCGCGGCCGTTATTGGGCTTTCTGGGGTAGTCAGCAAGTCTGAAACGACTCATTCTTTGGCTTTAGCAAGAAACAAAACCTATACTGTTCGAGTGACTGCCAACGTTGCAGTAGCTAGTGGGTTTGGAACTGCGACGTTTCGAGTCGGTTGCAGATTCTAAACGCTTGTGGAGCAGGATCTTGGCTTTCTTAAATCGCCCTTTGTTGACGACCATAAACTCTCAATCCATCGCAATTACCCCACGGTATAAGAAATTCGGTTAGGTGCAAGGTCACACTTGATTTGATACTCTCTGTGATATATAATAATTGCGATGTGCATTTCTCTTGGCACATACTCCTCGAGGATAATCTCAATGGCCTCCATTTCGGTGGTAAGTCACCGTATTGAATTGGATATCAGTAATACAAGTAATTATCGAACTCGAGCAACATCGAGACAGTAAAGGAGAACACATTTCCGAAAGCTTGCAAGAATACATTAACACAAACACGTAATTCAATTTCGCATGGAACAGCAGGTAGCCCGCCTCCTGAGCATTTCTTTGCATTCTGGATGATGTATACTTCAAAGCTAACCTACAGCAAGGAAACATGCCTATCCTCCACAATTTCATTGCGTCCCGATATAATGCCTCTGGTCTTTTTCGCGCGTTGCATGTACATATTCCAACTATGATGAAGGTTTCCATGCCTGACGACAGTTTTTCGCGATTTTCTTCAGCTAAACATGCCATTACTGCGGTGTTTCCACCACGAAACAGTCTATCGAATGTTGTTCAATGCGTACAAGACGAATCCCCGACCTTAAACGACTATTGAGACGTCATGACAATAACATATATGCACTCTTGATGAGTCGATCGATCATAATATCACGAAGAACACTCCAATAAGAAAGCCGAGGATGACATTCGATGTGGTCATGACCCAGCAAATAACGGAGGTTCCCCTTTTATCAGGAGGCCCTTCACCAGCTTGATGGCCGAGTACCACAGCCAAGCGGGTACCCCTATCGTTCGCTCCCAACGCTCAGGAGGCAATGCTATCCTTGTGTTAACGTGGTACCAGGACTAGAATATCTCCAAGACATACCTATTCTATTCCTGGCTGGGATCCTGGCATCTTCCTCATTCCCATAGAGCTATCTCGTGTGTTCTTCAAACCGTAGAACTGAATGTCACGTTCGAGCAGCAGCACTATCTGGGATTCGTTCCTAGTACCCACCCTATAAATCCATAGAGACCCTCACTTACGCCAAGAGAGGTGTGAGCATGGTTTAGGTCTCATAGATCCAACAGTAACTGGGGTGAGACTTTCTCCAGGTCTTCAATCTCCAGAAAACCGCCATCCTTCTCGACGGCAGCTCGCGCGATTGCCTCCCTCACAAACACATCGAAGTATTTGCCCGCTGCAGCATTGGCGTCTCTTGATATACGCGTTGCATCCTTGGCAAAGAACTCGTGGAGAAGCCGCGTCAAAAGTTCAGGCGGAATAGTTTTGTCGGGCTCTTCGTCCTCAACTACTTGTACTTCGCGGGTCGAAGGTCCAGCGCGATCGTTATCGTCATCGGAGAGCTCAAAAGGATTGCTTGATTGAGGCTCGGGCTCAGGTGCCTTGGAGGCTTTCTTCGTTGTAGCTTTGGGACGGCCACGGCCGGCCCCTGAAGTTTGCTTTGGGGGCATGTTGGCTACAGTTGAAGAGTTGGTCAAGTGTTGATGCCGTAAGAGAGTTGGGTGGGCGGTTTAAACATCATTCGGGTGGACAAGCAGAGGTTCAGCACTTGATAACGACGCTTAGTCATCGTACTTACCGCAGTTGAGAGACTACATTTTTGTGGTCTTGAAGCTTTGCAGATTCCCCAACAGACCGAAGACGATGGAATCGAGACTTTGGTTTGGGACTCAGCGTTACATTATCAAAGGCATCAGACTTCACGTAATCACAGGCAAACAAGATACAGTAAAGGGAATTTGCATTGGTGTATAAATTACAGCGGCCTAGAACGGAAGGCAAAGCAAGATTAGAAAAAGACGCCGTGCCTATGCCACTCTAACCCGTAAAGAGCTGCTGTTTCAGAGCACCGCGTCGGGTATCTGTGACAACCTCTCTCGATCTGCACTTCGGTCTCGCCTTTTAGTTTCAACCAGCGGACACCATGTCAAGCCCGCAGATTAAGATTCCCCCCGAATCCATATCCTCCACACACTCATCTATACAGGGTATGTTATACGAAGCGCTTACTTGAAGGCCTTGCCGAAAAGGAGGACCTGGAGCTGATCGTAGATGGAGAGGACACCAGCACCGGCAACACCACGGAGAATGTTGGCACCAGCACCCTTGAAGAGAGACTTGACACCCTCCTTGGCGACGATCTGGCGGGCAGCATCCATAGTGTTCTTGTACTTGACGGCCTCACCAGAGGTCATCATCATGCGACGTCGGATGGTGTCAAGAGGGTAAGAGGCGATACCGGCACCAGTGGTGACGATCCAACCAAGAGCGAAAGAGGCAAGGAAGTTGCCCTGGAGGTTGCCGGTGAGGACGACAGGCTTGATAGAGTCGTACATACCGAAGTAGAGACCACGGTAGACAACAATACCAGCGACGGAGGGCATGAAACCACGGTAGAGACCGGCAATACCGTCAGAGGCGAGGGTCTTCTTGTAGACGTCGACGAGACCGTTGAACTGACGGTCACCACCGGACTTGGCGTTCTTGGCATCGTTGGCAAGACGAGTACGGGCGTAGTCCAGAGAGTAGACGAAGAGGAGCGAAGTGGCACCAGCAGCACCACCGGAGGCAAGGTTACCAACCATCCACATGGCGTAGCCATCCTTGTCCTTCTTGTAACCGAACAACTTCTTGAACTTGTCACGGAAAGCAAAGTTCAGAGCCTGGGTAGGGAAGTATCGGATGACGTTGGCGGTGTTTCCTCGCCAGAGGGACATGACACCCTCGTCAGCCATGGTGCGCTTGAAGCAGTCACCGATACCGGCGTACTTGCGGTCGAGACGACCGGTCTTGAGCATCTCATCCTATCGTGGTTGTTAGTAACCAAGTCGAATGAATACCTCAATCATGTTGACAAACCTGGTTCTGGATCAGGAGCTTGACACGCTCAATGGGAGCGGCAGCAGTCTTCGAGACGGCGGCGGAGACACCACCCACTATGAGGGCTGTTAGTATCATAGACTATAAGATGTTTGTTGACTGGGCTCAGCAAAAAGGCGAGGAGCTCATTTGTTTCGAGGAAAGACGATCGTCATGCGTTGGGAACATACTCAAGAAGTCGGCCATGAAGGGCTATAAAGCAGGTTAGCAATTGCATCGTCGAAGAATTTTGATTCAGTTCATTGCAGCTCGAGTAAGATGCCATCATCAAGTCGTGCTCCTCATCGACCAGCACATTATTTACACAATTGTTGCAGTCCATCCCTTGTTTGATGGCAGATCACAATTGATTTTTGATAGTGACTGATTGAATCCAGAGGCATTTCTTGCAGATGTGGCATATCACAATCGAGGGGATCTGAATGACCGTAGCAGAGAAGTTAAGAATAACTTACCGGCATGCCCAAGACCTTCTGGGGTTGCTCGGTAGACATAGTAGCGGTTCTGAGGTCTTTCCCTTGAAAAAAGAAGAAAGGATTGAGGGGAGATGGAGGATGAAGGAAGGAAGAGAGAGAGAATGAAGGGAGTCGAGAGAAAATAAATCTGCGCCGACGGGGGGTGAGAGGTATTTGGGGG
>JAAGWP010000671.1:0-10064 GCA_013266165.1 Fusarium graminum
GAGTATGTATAACATATGCGAGCGAGACGAGCCAGAGCTAACAGGCTTAGTTTTCATCCTCCCTTGGCTTATTGTTCCGGACCTCATGATCAAAGGATACCTAAGGATCGGTGTATATCTTACCTTCCTCCTTGGTCTCATCAACATGGCCGTCAGTCTTGTCCGCTTCTATATGATCTATACCGGAGAACACATTGCTAAGAACTCTTTGGTTACGATCCGTAAGTCCTACTTCAACTCTTTTCAGGTCCGCGTCACTGATCGCTGTTAGACTTTTGGAACTCACTGGATCTATACATCGGCTTGGTGATTGCATGCCTGCCGGCACTTCGACCATACTTCAACCTTGCCGCCGAGTCACGCGCTTTCAGTTACGTTACAGGCAAAACAGACCGTGGCAGTCGATATACCGGTACCAATAATACATCTAGTTCATCAGGTACGCGATCTTCACATGTGGCCAAGCCCCCGCCTGCGTATAAGCCGGCATCAGCATCTAGGTCATCTTCGCCGGCCCCCCAGTTATCGCGTTCATCATCTTATGAGATGGATACAGAACTTTTAAGAAAGTCTTGAGCAGGACGACCTTCAGCAAGCAGGATAAAGGAACTATATACTTAGCAGCATCCTCCTAGGTGTAATGTAGATTGTCTAATGTAATGTTCATACTTAATTTAGCAACCGATACTATAGGTGCATCGAGTCCTCCTTGATCTTGGCCATCATTCGCTGGCCGATCTCACCATCAACCTTGCTGAACATGGCAACGACAGCCTCACGCAATGGGGCCGGTACACCAGCCATGCTTCCAACCACATTCGTTATAAACTTTGCCTTCTCCGCTTCATCAAAGACATTCCTCCACAGGTCCCGAGGCTGCACGTAATCTTCGTCATCCACAGGAATCTCATTCAGGCCGAGCAAAGCATTCGCAGCAATGCGCTCATGATGCTGAATTTGAGCAGTGATAGACTGACTGGTCACGCCAGGGCTCAAGGTACTTCGGACGTAGTTTGGATCACTTCCATAGTTACCGGTAGCAGTAAGACCATCACGGATATAAGGAGCGTAAACAGGAGCGATCGGTCGATTAGGTGCAAGCTGAGCGTAGTTGGAGCCTAGTCGATATCGTTGGGCATCGGGGTAGGCAAACATGCGAGCTTGCAGCACTGTTCATAGTTAGAAACTAACCTGGAAATCATCAAGCTCTATGACTTACTGGGATCGGGCGTCATGGCGATACCCGGGACCAAGTTGGAGGGAGAGAAGGCGGCTTGTTCAATCTCTGCAAAGTAGTTTTCGGGCTGTATTCCTAAAGTGAGTACCTGTTCTTTTTCTACTCACGTGGTGAGGAGACTTACGTTCTTGTTGAGTGTCATCTTGCCGACCTCAATCAGTGGGAATTCCTTGTGGGACCAGATCTTGGTGATATCGAACAGAGCTCGACCAAAGCTCTCTGCTCTTTCAGGCTCCATGATCTGGACGTAAAACTTCCACACAGGATATTCTCCTCGGGCAATGGCGTCCCATAGATCTTCGGTATGGTAATCAGCGTTAGAGCCAGCCTTTGTCTCGGCCTCATCAGCAGAGCCAAATGTCGTCGAGCCAGTCTCGGGACGGAAGTGAAATTTGCAGTACCGAGGGCGGCCAGAAGCGTCTATCAACTTGAAGGTATGGATACCAAAGCCTGTTACTCGTCGGATAGAGTCGGGAAGACCACGGCTACCGAACAAATGCATCAGAGTGTGGACACTCTCAGGCTGGTTGGCGTGGAAGTCCCAGAACTATTAAGGTTAGTTTGTCTCCGTAGCGAGAGTTCTTTCGGTTGACAACTCACCATAGTGGCATCTGGTCGGTTGGTGGCAGGATGTCGCTTGTGGCTGCGGTTGAGAGAGGGGAATCGCATCGGGTCACGAACGAAGAAGACAGGCTTAACAAGTCAGTAGGCAAAGATAGCAAGCGTGTAGAGAAAGGGTACTCACAACATGGTTCCCGACAATATCGTAGTTTCCTTCCTCAGTATAAAACTTGACGGAGAAACCGCGGACATCACGAACGGTGTCTGCGCTGCCCTTCTCGCCTCCAGTGGTGCTCAGGCGGAAAAGGACCTGAGTCTTCTTACCGAGCGTGTTGAGAAATTTGGCGCAGGTCAATTTAGCTATCTCTGGATTTGTGACTTCGAATTCGCCCCAAGCACCGGCTGCTTTAGCATGAACAACTCTATTGCATATGAGATTAGTATTCTAAGAGTCGTGTATGATAAAAGTGACCGTACCGTTCGGGAATACGTTCTCGGCTGAAGTGGGCCAAAGTCTCAAGCAAGAGAGTGTCGCCAAGGGTTGTGAGGCCACCGCCACCAAATACTGGCAGGGTGGTGCTCACTGAAGGGTCGCGCACAGGCTGGCCTGCCGGAGTCAGTTATTGATAATCTTGACATGGACTAGAAGCCTACCTTCTGCCAGAGTGTATACAGGGCTTGGCATCGTGGTAGGTGGCTGTTAGCTAGGGACAGAGGGTAATTCGACAATTATCAACGATGGAAAGAAGTGAAGGAATTTCAGCATTGAGAATAAATAGTCATCTTGTTTTCGGCATTACGCCATGGTGACTGGGAAAGCGAACACCGAGCTACCCCCGTCATCTTGATCCTTGAATTGCGGTACTCCGTAAGGTCAGAAAAAATGGATAAGATGGATAATGTTGGATAACGACCCAAATGAGCCCAATCGTGAGATGGGATTTCTAAGCTTTGGTGTTGAAGTGGATTTCCGATCAACGGCGGTATTGCCATTTCCGGTTACTGTATCTCCGTAGCTTGGCAACGGGTGGATGCCGAAGAGCCGCTTAAAATGGGTCCCTGTCAAGAGCTGTGCACTCTTATCATCAAGACAGTCGGAATTGGTTCGGCAAGCCTGTGTCCGTGTCTAGATCATAGCGACTGCACACATTGATATCTCATATCCGGTATATAAAGGTTACAAATACGCGGAAGGGAGTGGAGTGAACTTGGAGGCATTACTCTGGACGGGCTGATAAGCTCATAGGGCTGCAATACGGTAGTCTATAAGTAACGTGCCAACCTAGGTCGGAGCAATTGCATGGCAAAGGCGGTGAATAATAATACTCAATTCCGTGTCATCGCTGGAGATACTCTGGGTAGACTTCGTTACAATTCTAAAAGGTAACATTACCCCAGTCGGGAAAGACTGTTGCAAATAAAGCCTTCAGTTCATCTCTTTCCACTTGAGAGGTGTTATCACATGTGCTTGGGTATGTCGATAGGGGAAGGCCTTGCGCGATGCGACCATCAGCTACGAATTCAGCCGTTGTCGTTGTGACTGTTTGGCGAGAGATACCTTCGAACCTCCTTTGCCCCATGTTGGAGGCGTATTGTCGAGCAATACCGGCAAACTCAGAGAGTATACCACCCGGTAAGGCTCCTGCTGATACGGACCCAAGACTGACGAAGTAATTAGAGACACTGTCAAGAAGAGCAATGTTCTCTTCTGTCCTAGCCTGGAACGGGTTGTGTATGATATCGTCGAAGAGGATGAACAGCGCAGATAACGGCAATATACCAGAAATACTAAGGTAAGAGACAATGATGCGTTAGTGAAGTTCTCTGAGTAGGTAATTTGGTGTTCTGAGGTGTGCTTACAAGATTGGGACATATGGTTTGATGTCAATGATGATAATGAGGTCCGCGACTGTGCGAGCAGCACTTATTAGGCTAGTACCGCCCCCTTCAAGAGCATTACCTTCGTCTCTCGTCACATGGAGTGCCAACCTTTCGATAGCGAATACAACGTTAAAGTAGGCATACTGCGTTTTCAATAGCACCAGCTTCACGCTCACAGCCAAGTCACCATTGGGCCGATGAAGATCCCCCGGTCTGAAAATTGAGGGTAAACGTACCCGCCAGTCATCTAGAAGGTTTCGTATGCGGTCGATACCAGTCGCTAATTCGGCATGTGACTTGGACGACGCAGTGAGAGAGAAAAGATCCGAATATGCTATGGAGGAAATTCTAGCGAGTCGAATTGCTGCTGTGAACCAGTCATAATCACCAAATACTGACTCGGGTACAACAGGAATCATACAACCAATGTCTTCATCTGCTATGATCTACTTGCCAGGATGGTCAATATTACCATAAGACTTACTACAGATAGTTAATAATACTTACGGAGCTTTGGCTGTCAGAGAAAGCTGCTATCTTCTCGATAAAATAGACAGTCCAAAACGTCCTGAGTTGACTAGCATCCGAATTCGACGATTTGTGGTATCTCAAAGTTTGGGCCATTCTAGCTGTTTGAGAAATAAGCATTTGGTCGAGTTGAAGACAGCAAGGATTCATGGCGAATATCGACTATAGTAGACATTATCAGTTGCAAGGTTGGTGACCCAGACTGGTGTAACTCACCATTGCTGTCAGTGCCTGATTCATTGCATGATTAGTCAGTAGAACAAATTAAAAAGGTAGAGGAGTGTATGCCGCACTTGGAGGTTCATCAGCCCAACAGGCGGTGCTAATATTTCGGGAATCTTTCCAAGAGACACTTGAAACAGTTCCCATGCCTGACCATTATGGGGTATGAAGCTCCCACAATTCAAAAACTGACTCCCGAGGGCCAACACAGCGTGGTACAACGCGCAGAATGGTGCATTGATCTGCAGTAGATCATCTAGATAAGCATTCGTGGCTTGATCAACAAACTCTAGCTGGTCGAGGAAGGGGTAGACGGGATGAATGTTTGTGAAGAAAGCTGGGTTGTGTGAACTTTGACATCTGACTCATTTATAGGCGTTCGACGTACCTTGGATGAAATTCTTTGCAATTTGAGGCTCGAGTCTCGCAAGTTCATTTCTCCGGAAAGTGATGCCTTCTGTCTGGGGAGTCTGCTTTTGACAGACGCGTCGCTTAATTAAAACATCGAGGTCAGCCACAAGCCCTCGAAGGGCTTCGGTTCCTAGCCTATCCGCCAGAGAAGTAACTCTGCTCTCTGAGAAGAACGTCAAAGTTGAACTTGATACTAGGAAATAGTCAGAAACATTTATATGTTGATGAATATTGAAATGTTTGCTAATGACTAACTTACCGATATGGTCGGATGCCTAAATTGGAATTCTTTAGTATCATTCTACACCATTACCAAATAAAGCACCGTCGAGAAAGGAGACTCCCTAACCTTAACCACTGTAGTCTCGTCACATAAAACGATATTCTGAGGACCGTATTGGAGGACTCTGTCGATGAGAAGTTCATTGTGGGTAGTGGGTAAACTCAAATGCGAGGATACTGTGACACTTCTCAATAAGCGAATGTTTCATCCAATTTAACCAAGTAACGGGGGTCGGGACTGTCGAAGCATTGGTTACTATAATGCACTTGCCTTTGACTTTGGCTCTGCGACGTAGTGTGCTGAAACTACAATCTTCATTTCGATTCTGTACGTGTCAGTGATCCGTGGGATGGTCAACGACTTGACAGTAAAGAACATACAGAACAGTTGGCGCAGACCGTCGAAGGGCTCTGCTTTGAGTTTGCCGTTGGAGGTGGCACTAGAAAGGTCGGAGAGTTGTTAAATTGTCGTCGTTTACTCAACTGAAGAAGCTTGCAACATTACAACTGGAGCTATTGTGGGAACACTTACCGGTGCATCGAACTTTCCGTACCCTGCACTGGTCGCAAGACTTGTTAAGTTTCATATCTCTGTATACACGGGTGGCGCTGACCGTGGAGTCCATGACAATGGGTTATACGTGGAAAAGACTAACTAGTTCTATGAAGTAAATGACGCGTCTTCTTTCTGTGACGCGACGTGATGGGAAGATGCCTCAGGCAAGAAACTTGCATTGATCGGCCTCTAGGACATCTAATACGGCTACCCTAAATCTAGTACCCCATTGTGCTGGTTCCCGACGGAATCCCACTAAAGAAATTTTACCGGCTGCCAAGTGACGCCGGTGGTAGTTAACGGGACTTCTAGTCTGTTTGAAGCGTCTCCTGGACAGGACTTTGAAAATATGCTAGCAGACCCCAGATTTGCGCCTGATCTTCTTCAATTGAATCTTAAATGCCATATAGATAGCCCCGCGGGTATCGAGAGGAAGCAGGACGGAACCCATTCCGTCTCACACTACCTGCTAGTTCAAAGCCAGTTTTCACGCATGTCTCTCATGGGCTTAACAAGCGATTGTGGCTTTGAACTAATCTCCACTAAAAATGGACAGGCAGACAAACTACGGGTGTCAAAACTGTCTGGGCCGCCGCCGCTAAATAAAGGTTAAGTAAGTCATAATTGTGTTTTGGAGTGAAGTTACTTAAAGATTCTTGTCATCTAGCTTTAATTGTCCATTTCTTATGACACCTGGGGACGGAAGATAAGGCCAGTTACACCAGCTCTCCCAGATATTGGGGTGCTCCTGAGTCTTGACTCTTGCAGATGTCAAGTATAAAACCTTGCCCCTGAAACCAGGGTTCCAGACCAAGTCCAAAGTTAGCCATGAAAGGCAAAGTAAGCTAATTTGCAGCCAAGTTTCGAACATGAACGAATAGTACCACTGATCAGTCATCTCTAAGCGACCCGAGTGACACTAGGGTTTATGTCCCCTGTGCACAATATCTGCCGTAGTGGGTCTGTATTGACCCTTATCTTTGGAACGGCAGTGAGGATCGAGACAGACAGTCACTTAAAAGATGGTTAGTATAAAGGACCATAATCTGTCATCACAGTGTCTATATACCATCTAACAAAGATATCCCTGTGAATACCGAGCCTACTAGGAAAGGGGGCATGGTTCCTCATTTCTGTTAATGAGATTAGTTATTTGGCCGCCATGGTTTAGTTCCACGCTTCACAGCATCGCTTCTGACCGATTTCACAATAGTCTTGATAAGCTCGATATACCAAGCTAACCGAGCATGCGTTAAGTGAGGTTCTGGAACAAAATTAGAGTAGCTACTGTTTACTGGGTACTTGTACTTGATCGCGACCTGAGAACTCTCTTACTACAGTACTGCCAAAAAGTCAAGTTTCCAGTAAAGTCAAGATTAACGAAAGACGCCTCAATGGTCTGAGGTACCTATGAGGGGCACTGCCATGTGCTGGAAGCAGTACGGATGGGAACGATGATGAGAACGAGGTAGCGACTTAAGACTAATTCAAATTTGTTCGGTTCCTTCACATCGTCTATAGTGTGAAGCCACCTTTTCAGCTGCTCTTCTTTGAAACGCCACACCAACGGTAACGGGCGTAGACTGACTCGTGGAGATAGTGCCTAACGAAGTCGAATGGAGCCAGATCGAACCAAGACCAACTGCTTATTCTTCACCTAAGGTCAACTAACGTCTCTAGTTATATATATAGAGGGAACTTTTGTACAATGATCTGCGTGCGTCCCCATTTTGCTTCTTTCGTCTAAGAGCTCTGTTCCAGGACAGTCACCGACTATGGCCCAAGCGTTCCCTATTTATCTGCCTCGGCAACGGGCTCTTATCGCCACGTGGGTCATCTTGCCTATGCTATCAACGATCACAGTCGCGCTTCGATTTTACGCAAAGACAAAGACGAGAGGTGTTTATGGCTGGACTGACTGGATGATTATAGCGTCCGCTGTAAGTTACTTGATCTTTTCAACCACTGTTTACGACATTTGTGTTCTGACGCTCTTAACAGTTCTTCACGGACCTTTTCTTCGTCCTTCTTCTTCTAAGTACGTCTTCTACCTTCTATCTTATACATACGAGAACACGGACTCCAGTTCAGGCTTAGCAGCTAACACATCTGTTCCCAAACCAGTGCTCGTGTACGGAGGCATCGGCATTCCTGGATATCCATATACTAGTACCACAGAGCCTACTGATGTTTCCTTAATCCACGATCAGGTAAGACGCGTTATATAACGTCTTCCCTTACTCTAGCTAACGCGTTCGGAATTGTTAGATCGGTTGGGGAAACAACATTGTCCTCGTGGTCGCAGTTTACTTGTGCAAAGCCTCGATCCTATTTCTTTATCATCGCGTCTTCACGGGCCACAACGGTCCAATGCACATTATAATCTACGTCGCATCAGGAATAACTTTGACTTGCTTCTTGGGAAGTTTCATCGGTTATCTTGTAGCTGTACGACCCATCGAGAAGTGGTGGGCTTGGGGTGATGCCACAGCCGAACAGTTCCTAGCCATGCAAAACATCAACATCGCCTATGACAGCCTGACAGTTTTCACCGACTTCTTGATCTTCGTACTCCCACTCAAGTCAATATGGGGGCTGAACATGAATCGCACCAAGAAGATTGGCATCATCATATCCTTTTGCTTCGGTTTTATGTGAGTGGCTTTTGTCTCTTGACATGTTAAGCGACCCTTCTGCCGCTTAACCCATGGTCGACTGAGTTTTACTGACCTTGTATGTTCAGCACCTGTTTTATTTCCCTTGCTCGTGTCGTCTTTACACATGGGTATCAATGGAAGAATCTATATGATGAAGGAACCGTGTGGACCCTGGCAGGCGTTGAGCCAGTAGCAGGGATTATATGCGCATGTCTGCCTGGTTTGCGTCCGTTGTTACCCAAGACCTTCAAGATGACATCTTATGGCACTCCAGCGAATCCCAGCAGATTCAAGACTACCGGCACTACGGCGACAGACAATGTCAAGAAGAGCACCAATAGGGACCCTAATCCATTCACCGTCTTGAACGATGATAGCTCGGTCACTGAATTCAGACACACTGTTAGAGAGGTCCCTTCGAGATCGGAAGTGAGTGATGATTACATTGAGCTCGAAGAGCGACGGCCCAAGGCTTTCGATACCTAGACAGAACGTCTCAAGAGATATATCAGGAGGTTTCGATATTGCGTTACTTGGAGTAATTATGTTAGCAAATGATTCGTTTTTTTTTTCAGTGTCACGGCCTCTTTCTCTTATGTTTTGCACCCGAGATATATGAAATGTCCAAATCCTCTCGGTTAAATAATAGATAAATATTAAAAACAAAATAAGGATAAATGTCTGTGAGAGAATAACAACAAAAGTCAAACAAGACTAGAGAAGGGATGCTCTAATATCAAGCCTTTTTGACACTATTTCTCTTTTGCTTGGGTACCCGGAAAATCCAGTACAGCCCTAGAGCAGCTCCAACGTTGAAAAGAATAAACACCCAGACCAGCCCAAAGTCCCTCCAGCGCGTGTCGTAGCTCAGGTCAAACTGTGCCAAGAAGTCATTCGTGGTATCGAGAGGGCAGTAACTACACTTATCGGGGGCGGCAGAACTCAAAACGCGCCCTCCAGTCGCTTTAGCAAAGGGACCGAGGAACTCTTCACAGCTCATGTTACTCCCAGAAGGCGTTGATAAGTGTAGTACCTCGTAGTCGGCGCAGGTGACATTATTGTTCGCAACCGCGGTAGACATGATACCACCCACGAGATATGTGGCAGGAGAGGTGTGGTACATGAAAGTCCAGAAACTAGGGAGATAGGCGCGAGGGACACCAATACCACAGAAGAGAATGCACAACATCCAGAGTAGACTCGTTAGTACACCTGCTGTCTCGGGAAGCTCAATCCACACAATGGCGAGGTGTGCGAATGTACTGGTGAAAAGGAGATAGACCCAAAGAAAGAGAAACACAAGAAACCCACGAATGGCTTGGTCATCCGGAGTGGTATTTCGGACAAAACCAACAGGGTAGTACCAGCAAAAGTACATTATGACGGCCATTATAGAGTTCCAAAACAGCTCGACCAAGATGTTGGCCATGATATATGTTGTCCATCGGTAAACCTTGGAAGGCCCCTCACGAGACTCATAGAGATTGCGCTGGGGCACAAACATGGGCATTATCTGTTCGTTGACGTTGATGAAGAGGACAAGGAACATAAAGATAGCCCAAAGTTGGTTCTGGAGACCTTGGATGGAGTTATTTGCGCCGTAGCTAAATCCTAGGTAAAGGGACTTCTCCGAGCGTTAGTCTAGACCACATCGTAGGTTTCGTTCTCACGACTTACCGATAGAGTGATCAAAGCTGTTTTAGACCACAAATATACCGGGGACCTCCAG
>JAAGWP010000675.1:0-25920 GCA_013266165.1 Fusarium graminum
CCCCCTCCCTTTGCATCATAGGTACCTATGTAGATGGTACGTAACTGTCAACCCTTTCCCCTGTCTCCCGCTTGTGACGTTAGTGCCAAAGCCAGCTGAGATCCAGCCAAAGCACGGGGCAAATCAGATCGAAAATGATGATGCAGAAGATGAAGGTCAACAATAACCGTACCTTAAAGCGAGTCCTCACAAGTACCATCCTTCAAGTATCAGCGATCGTTTAAGCGAGTCTACGGATACTGAGCTCTATTTCCCTCCTTCTTGGTAGCAATTATGCCAATGTTGACTCCAGTTCATGACATAAAATTGAAAGTCCTACTCAGAACATTGCCCCCTAAAACACCTCCCAGCCCAGATCGGTCGTCCGTATATGAGTCGACTAACGTCGCTGCCGTCGTTGCAAGTCGTTCACAAGCCCTTCAAGTTCGGTGACCCTGTTGTCAACGGATCTGTACATGCCAATGAACTCCTTGATTGATCCAATGAGACCCGAAAGTCCTCCGCTTCCCCCTTTCTCTGTAAGTCGTTGCAGGGCTGAGTCTACAAGAGACAGATAGCCAAGCACAACGGAAAGATAACCAAACGCCACACCCAGCTTTGACTTTTCTACCGAGTCGGCCTAACATACTGTCATTAGTCTCAGATTGATCAAAATTGTGGAGCAAGTTTACCTCTCGCATCAAAGCCTGGTTCTGCAAGTATACTGTCACCAGGCCATCCAGTTGCTCGCCGGCCATGTTCTCTCGTGCAGACGCGCAATGCTCTAGTATGTTTATAGCCATACCAAGCACTAAGAGTAGTCCGTCGTAGGTTTCCTCCTTTAGACGTCGGCTGCTCAGCGCATCCAGGGCTGATCTGAAACCTAAGAGAATACATCTTGATAGACTTGACAACAGTGCCCTGTCGCTAAAAGCCGCCGCGCCATGTGTAGTGTTGGACATGTTGATGGATAGTTTAAGGGTTGTTGTCTCAACATCGCCGGGCTTTTCAGACCATTGCTGTAGACTATTTTCCAGGAGTCGGGCCACCTGATGCGCCTGCTGCGCAACCCAGGAAATTTCCTTCTCATCGTTCACGGCCAACCCTGACTGTGACTCTAGGATCGATACGACAAGAGCAAATACTGCATCGGTTAGGGGGTCTACGGTCACGCAGTGACCTACTATAAGCTCAAGATCATGTTCGATGTCCCTTATGACCATAGACGAATGTATCGCATCGATCCGTTGACATACGATGTTAAGTAATTGGAGTCCAAGCGTCTGAGGCGAGAGCTTCTCAACCCGGCGCCCTTGCCAGATGTTCAGCTTTATCAGCGTATTCTTGACCTCCTTTAGAGAGGCTCTGGTCGTCTTAGAGAGTCTCAGTTTCCCTGAGGCGATCTCGTCAATGTCTTCAGGTGCTCTTAGAAGAATAATAAGCAGCTGTCCCAAACCATCACTAACCAGCTGCTGCAGCAGATGGGCTGCAGGGTTGAAGTTAAGAAATATGACGAGAACAGCTGACAGAGCAAAACCGCTGATAAGATCCTTCTCCTGGCCGATATTTGCGGCGACCTTGTCGCGAGTCGCGTGATCGCGAAATTGATTGATGAATTCTTTGTGCTGTAGCTTCTGAGAAAGCTCCAATAATGCGCCCCTTCTTAACGAAGATGTAGAGCTGCCCGGGGTTCCTATCCGAGCAAGCAGGTCCTCCATCTCGTCGGCGAAACGATTATTTGCCCCAGCTCGACGTAGCTCATGCACGCTCTTAATTGCAGGTCGAATATCTCCGTCTTCATCAAGACCATCATCGTCATCCAGGGCGAATGGGTCAGGGTTAATGGCTTCTGGGGGTGTGGCCAGAAGCGCGTCCAGTTCTTCTTCTGTGGTTGCCATGCCTGTCATACTGTGCTCACTGAGCTTTGAAGATGATTCGGTCAGGATTGACCGAGATTGGCCGTATGTGTACTTGACTCGTCGTCCTTTTAGCGTAACTGCTGGACGAGTCCTCGGCCATATCGTGGGATCTTGTGAATGGTTTTGCGAATTGTTTTGTGGTTGCTGGGAAGGGGTTGCGCCTCCACTGCCTGATTCACTGTTCAGAGGTGATGGAGGTCTGCGTTCCTCAACCTCAGAGGACGAACCGTCCGAATCAGAACTATCTGCCCGTTGCGCGGCTAATGCGTCGATCAATCGTTTCTTTGGTCGTGGTACATCATCTGCGCGATGCTTCAATATTGGTGGTGGTGCACCCGAGCTAGTTCTCGCCGTCGGGATGTCGGACTTGCTCCGAGGCAAGGGTCGAGATCGAACGACTGCATCTTTGGAGCTTTTCTTTGTGACAGGTGAGCGTCGAGGAGGAGGTGCAGCAGCTTGGCCGTCCCTTCCAGAGGCACTGCCTAGAGGTCGCCGTGGGAGTGTCGTCGTGGATTTCGTTGGTTTTTGAGGGTGAGGCAATGGTTCCTCCTCAATTGGTTCGGGGAGCACATCTTGCGGGCGTTTTCGTTTTCTAGAATCTGTCGCACTGGGCGGCTCTGCCCCAGGTCCTTCTCCAGCTTTCGCGCGACTCGGTCCATCCGACGATCGACTGTCAACGGGGGACTTATGCGACGGGTCTGATGTTGACCTTGGTAGCGAAAGCTTCGATGGCTTCACGGCGTTTTCGGTAAGTTCAGGGCGGCCGGAGGGCGCAGTATACGATTCGGAAGTTCGGAGGGGTATCGCGTCGCGCGTATAACGCTTGCGCGAAGGTTTGCCATAAGTCACCAGCTTTCGTGGGGTAGGCACAGCCGAACCGCTTCGTGATGACATGGCGAGCTTGATGTGATTAGGAGAACAGTAGAGCTTATGGTCGAGGTCGGGTGGTGTAGGATGGGGCCTTAACGACGATAAAATAAGATGCCAGGCACGAGGACGATGGACAAGGTAGGTGACGGTTAGTGGCAGGCTGCTTGAACCCCTTCAGGAGGGGGAAGGCATGCGGCGCGTTGCTACAGATGCGTGTGTAAGGAGCGGGATGAGATGAGGAGTGGCATGTAATGAGGCGAGTCGCGGTGCGATGATAATCAAGGGTACCATCAGTGAATCACGGTTTGGAAGTGTTGGTCAATACAATGATATGTCCAAGACTGCGGCTATTGATAGCGCCATGGTCAGGATGAAGCATGGTAACATCTGGTGGGCTGGTACCAGAGAAGGTTGCTAAAAACAACCCCATCAAACGGGGCTGGATTGCGCAACAAAGGGTAATTGAGCGTTTGTTATATAGTAGATGAACATTGCAACAAAAATATGCAGCGTTTTTCCTATTGTCATTTCTTTCCATGTCTCCCATGACAATATCCACAATTAGCCATCTTTCGAATAGATCTATGAAGAGCGGTCTTCTCCGGTTTTACGAGTGTCGTAGGGTAGGGTCCCGCCGCCGCCGGCCGACTAACATCCCCGTTTTGCGCATATGTGTGGCTTCATTGAGGACCAAGACCAAGGTAGAAGAAAGCGGGCACTGCAGGGCTATCAAGTCCCTTATCCCCAAGGGTTCTTATTGATACCAAGCTCCTCTTTTCCACTTCGATCCCGAATTGAACCTCTTATATTTGGCCTCACAACCTCCTCTCTCCGCTTGTCCATTCGAAACATTTGAGCTTCGCAGCAACACTTGCAACCCCGCCATCACCGCTCCCTCCAAAACCCAACCAAACACTAACAAACATGGCGGAAAAGACAACCCAAGATACTCACACGACTCCTGTCGGTCCTTCATACAGGACTCATCAGCAGAAGCCTAGTGCCACCGTCTCGGTCGACGTCAGCCTCGACAATGTCCATGTCCTGCCTCAGACCCCTCAGCTCATAGCCCTGCTGTCGTATGTCCACTTCCCTATTTGGGCACCTGTGCCGTGAAGCTGAGAATGTCCAGAATGATCCGTAGCAAAGAGACAGAGCGAGCAGACTTTATCTTCTATTCCAACCGGATCATTCGATTGCTCGTTGAAGAGGGTCTTAACCATTTGCCTGTCATTGAACACACCGTTACTACGCCCATTGGCCGTACTTACAATGGTCTCATGTTCCAGGGTAAGATTTGCGGCGTGTCTATCATGAGAGCTGGCGAGGCCATGGAGCAGGGTCTCCGTGACTGCTGCCGCTCAGTTCGTATCGGAAAGATCCTGATTCAGCGTGATGAGGAAACTGCCCAGCCCAAGCTTTTCTACGATAAACTGCCTGAGGATATTGCTGATAGATGGGTGCTTCTCTTGGACCCCATGTTTGCTACTGGTATGACACACTGCACCCATTTCCCGTGCTGTATATGCCACAATTTGTCTAACAAAATGGTTTAGGTGGCTCTGCTACCATGGCAGTTCAGGTTCTCAAGAATAGAGGCGTACCTGAGGAGCACATCCTGTTCCTCAACTTGATTGCAAGCCCTGAGGGTGTCAAGAACTTTTCCGCCAAGTTTCCTCGTTTGAGGGTTGTGACGGCTTTTATTGACGAGGTTTGTTGCACCATTGTCCGCATCATTGCAAACTTTTGGCTGACCAAATATTCACAGGGCCTTGACGAGAAGAAGTATGAGAATTCGCGCCAACTAACACGCATGCTGACCATTCAACAGCTACATCATTCCTGGATTGGGAGACTTCGGAGACAGATTCTACACCATCTGAGAGAAGAATCATCGCATTGGTCACAGGTCTCAACAAGTCGTCGGCGCAGCGTAAAGATACGTCGGAGATTATGTGGTGCAGCAAGTCTTGGTATTTATACAGGGCGCGTAAAGAAACGTTTAATATTCATCCTCTCCGTACTGATCGTCGTAGTCTTCTTCGACCGCCGTTCGATTGCCTCGTCCAGATCCTCGAGATGTGCCACCATAGCCAGGATCCGCGTTGTCCTCCTTCGCGACGGCATCTAGTGAATGTTAGTGATTATCGATGATTGAACATATATAGAGTGTGATGCTCATACCAGCCGCGTCAACCCATTCTCCGTAGACGTCAACCGCAGCGGATAGATCTATCGCAAAGTCAGTAACGTAGTCGCATGTGGTCGAGCGTGTCTTGCCGTACAGTTGACCGCGCATTGAAACTTTTGTCCACAGACGCGGCAGTCGAGCTGGCCAACGCCAGCTTTCTTGTCAAGCTTCACGGAGACGGAGTTTTCATGGTTGCAGAAGAGGCATGCGAAAGTGGTGGGAAGAGGTTCTTTCTGAGATTTAGTGTGAGCGCAAAAGCCCTTCAAAAGAATGACGAGAGGGAACCGGTACGACGGACCTTCTTGGGCCCCATGGGCTTGCTTGAGGACTTGCGCTTGCCCATGATGTCTGTTCCGCGATTCGTGCGCGACCGGAACGAGAAAACGCGAAAAGGGTAACAGTGAATTTGCTGATGTCAAGCTGGACTAGGCAGTCCGGGTCGCAGGGAACAAGGCGCCAGCCAGGGTTCTTGATGCGTTATCTTATCAGCAGAGTTTCCATCGACGCATCGCACGTGCTCTTACATTTTAGCGCGGCAGTTGGACGGCAGGTGTGTTTCTAGTGCATGCATCAAGCGGGGAGGCAAAGCCGGCTGCCCCTCCCCCGCCTCCCGGCGACCTCCGGAGCTCGTGGACGTCAACGCCGGATCCCGTGCAAGCGATCCTTATCAGATTAGAAGGAGGAAGGATCCCAGATATAATATGGGCGGGAAGAGTAGAGAGGGCCACATGTTCTTGGCTTGGGTACATGTGGGTAGATCAACTAAAGCAAGGCTTCAGGCAGACTAAGGAAGGAGGAAATAATTCGATTGATGGGCAAACTGCAAGTAAGCCAACGACCAGAACAGACCAGAAACTGTCTTACTATGAATCGTCCCTAACACTGTCTTTACTTCAGTCACTGTTACCTTTGCTGTCTTCACCTTGCTTTAGGCGCTGGCGGACATCCGGACGCAGGGGAGCCCCCCTCACGATTAGGCGGGGTAACTTCCGTAGCCGGTGGAGATCGAGGCTCGAGACCTTCAGCATGCCGCCTTATCATGTGGCCTCTTATCAGCGAATCGTGAAGGCTCAATTGCGTGTCGTGTTGATAGACGCGGCCATTGGCGGGCTGGCTATCATGACTTCTCCTTGTTGGGAGAGCTCCCCTCTCTTCTCTCTGACAATACCATGCATGCTAGCCCGATTACGGCGGCCCGATACATGGAATTTATCATTGTATAGGGGCATCTTCCGCTGATCTGCTGACCTTTGAGGTGACAGATCAGGTTAGAGCTGTGCAGCTATGACAATATCATCCTGATACTTACAAATTATGTATTATTTGAAGCAATTAGAGGTTGGGGATGGGCTAAAGCTCCCCTGCTCATGACGGCTGCTGTAAATCAAGTGTTACCATGTCCTCCGCCGACCGCTCTTCTTGTGGTACAGTCCTTCAATATTCTTTCATATCTTTCCTTTCTACAAAGTAGTTCTCTTCTCTTCTTTAACTTTCCCGAAATTGATTGTTTGCGCATCTATCTCACTTGGACAACTACCCTAGAGATACACACTCCATCCTACGTTTCCATTGTCCCTTACGGCCACCATCATGGCGTCCAACGATCATCAATCCAGTATGATAGAAGCTCTACAAGAGATTCAGCGTACGCAAGCTCTCCTCGTGAACGCAGTCGAATCGCTCTCGGGTAAACCCATCGACGAAGCGGGGGATGATCTTGACAAGAACACCATTGTTGACCCAAGTTCCCGTGAGCATGACGGTGAAGGCGAAACGCCTTCAGTAGGAGCTCCCTTGGCTTTGGGGGATAAATTGAAAGCCCCTGCGCAGCCTTCTTCGGATCAGCGCCAGCAAGGATTCACTTCGCGCATCATTCTAACGTGAGGTCATCCTGTACACAAGCTTTACTGATATGGTCTGCTTACACCTGGTAATTAGTACTTATCCAAAGCAGATCGGAATCAATCCCTTACCTATGGACTGGGGAAACGCAGACCCAGCTAAGCGTGGACCTATCGTAGTTTCCAGGTCTGCTTCTACTATTCGACGTCGTAATGGTTCGTCTGCCCGTATGCCGTGTATGCGTAAGTTAGTGTTACTGACATTTGCAATCTGCGTTCAGCTCTTGGAGGTTTGTTCTATCCCCTTTCGCTAATGACTTTTTGTTAACATGTTATTTAGCCCAGTGAGTCCTAAGGTTATATTGCCTTAAATGAAACCATACTAAACTCTGTCATCAGCGGCGGTTCATATTCCATCTACTATGCGCTTGCAGTCGCCAGCAATGAATTGAACAGCGACCATCGGTTAGTCCGAATATGCTAGTAGTAAAGCATTTAGCTGACAGTATCAATAGACCCGACTTCACCAATACCGAGCCGGCCGCAAACATTGGCCCCTTTCCTCAATGGGGAGACCACAAGAAGATCGTCGCGATGGATCCTTGGGGACATCTTGCTCCATGGTTGTTCAAAGACACTATTGAGAAGGACAATGGTAGGTAACGCAATACGGAACAAGAGAATCAAGGCGTTATTGACCGTGTTACTAGTTGATATTCGACCTACCATCGCCATTACCAAGGCTCACATGAAGGTAGGCAACGGAACCGATGATGGTTTAAGTACCGTTGACTAACAAAGCTCTTCAATAGCTTCCAGAGCTCGCGGAAAGTGTCAAGGCTGGGCGACTGTGAGTGACCCAGCACTACTCAGGTAGTGACCTGCTGACAATTTTAGGGTGCCCGATGGTAAGGTTTGCCTGAACGCAGAAGGCGAGTTGGCAGTCACAAAGTTTGCTGTTGAGCCGGTATGCTCTCCTAGTAAGAAAAGGTGAAGCCGAGACTGACCCTGTGCTTTAGGTCTGGTATCTTCCCGGTGTTGCAGAGCGATTCGGCATCGGTGAGTGCACAGCAACTCTATTCCGTACAGCTACTGACATGGAATAGATGAGGGCACCCTCCGACGCTCACTGTTCGAACATACTGGAGGAAGCTACCCAGAGGTAAGTCATGATATGTTCTGAACGAGATGGGCAACTACTGACACATCCAAGCTTATCACTCGTGGGGACATTAAAGTCTTCCTCCCTCCTATTGGTAAGCCTTCAAGCAGGGTGATGCACTGGACTGAACTAACGAACTAGGTGGTCTTACTGTATACTGCTTTGGAGATCCGGCAAAGATGTCAGATGAGTCGGTTCGACTATCACTCCGAATCCACGACGAGGTATTATCGCCCTTGTGTCCTTCCATAAACCCCCAAGCTCACTTTCATACATAGTGTAACGGCAGTGACGTGTTCGGGTCCGATATCTGCACTTGCCGGCCGTACTTGATCTTCGGTATCGAGGAGGCTGTTAAGGAGGCACAGAACGGTGGCAGTGGCGTTGTCATCTACTTCAGAAAGGAGGGACGTGCTCTAGGAGAGGTCACTAAGGTAAGTTGCCGAATCACGACTCTTGAAGATGAATCTAACCATGTCGGCAGTACTGTAAGGACAAAAATCCTCAAGCTTCCAAGAGCTACCAGCATGTTGATCTGGGGTACTAATACTGTGCCAGTGGTTTATAACGCCCGCAAACGCGGTGCCGATCGCGCATCAGACTATTTCAAGCGGACTGAGAATATTGCAGGAGTCAAAGACATGCGGTTCCAGGCTCTCATGCCGGATATCCTTCACTGGCTGGGCATCAAGAAAATCGACAGGATGCTTAGCATGAGCAAGTGAGCATTCGAGGATTGAACACGTCAAGAGTTGACAGCTGACAATATCTTAGTATGAAGCACGATGCGATTGTTGGGCAAGGGTAAGCTGAAAAGAGTCGGTCAAATCAGTATTTACGCGAGATTAACGTGCTTCTAGAATTCCAATCCATGAGAGGGTCGAGCTTCCAGAAGAATTGATCCCTGCTGATTCCAGAGTCGAAATTGATGCCAAAATTACAGCTGGTAAGTGGAAACTAGCCAGCAGCAGATGGGGCCCGAGCACGCACCGTAAACAAGGCGAAAACTAACGAGATGAAGGCTACTTTACCACTGGTAAACGTATGACCACCGAGGAGCTGCAAGCTGTTCAAGGTAGAATATGGGAAGAGTAAGTATCTTACAAAATCGCCCCATTCGGAGCCAAGACACTGATAAGCGTGGCAGCTTCGATCATTAAGCTGGATAGATAGTGAACTGTACCTACGTGGTGAAGCTCAAGTCAAGTCAAGGGACGTGGCGGACTTAAGTGTCGCGAGGTGCGTCAGCAGCTTCCCAACGGTGCATGTTGCTGCAGGTCGGTCTGAGCCTCTTTGCGTGGGGGAAGCGCTTTGATTGCTCAAAATCCATACGATGCCGCGATGCCACGGTGCATCCATCCGTGGTGTTGGGGCTGAGCGTCCCGAACGAGGTACCCGGTCAAGGAGGAAGGTTGTACGGTGCCACTGAGGGTTGCAAAAACAGCCGTTTTGGAGTCTAAGCGCGTCTGTAGAGGTTGCGAGATTTGAAGATGGGTGAGTGACATGTTCCAAAGTGGAACTCGGATCAAAAGCCTACGGATGGCATCCCATGTTGGAAATAGACTAGGTAGCACCTAATGCTTTTACGGGCCTCAAGAAGTTCTTCCCAATCGGTGAGGCGGTCACAGGACGCAAATGAGTTGTAATTGCATATTTTCTGACTCCGTAGTAACCCTCGAGACCATTGCCGATGCCACCTGGGTTAGTATGATAAGGCACCCATGAGTAAGAATGGAGTCGGTTTCGGTACACGTGTAGAATGTGTCTTGTGGTCATTTGTATGAGCAAGGGCCCGGGACCAAAGGGCCAAGCAAGCAAGCAAGGGTCAAGGCCAAACCAAACGGAACAGAACGAAACACACGAGGCGGAAGAAATTAATGGTAGCCTTAACATTGAGGGAAAAACTCCGAAAGCTGTCAACCCCGGCCCGAGAAGACGATCAATGATCCATCGCAACACCATTCAGGGCTGTCAAGTCAAACAAATGGAAACTTCTATTTATTGCCCCGGGTGATTAACGTTTACTAACGTGTACGTACATGCATCTTTGACCATCAGGTACGAGACAAGCCGGATTCGCGGCAAGGTTAGATGATGATTAGGGTAATGATTTGTTGAAATGATGCTCATCATGGTGATCTCGGTTTCTTTGTTTCTACAGCTACAGTGAAGCAAATCCCATCGCATCACCCACCCATCATTGTACTTGTAACCCACATCCAGAGTCATCCAGCCCCCGTCCAGAAATGCTCATTGACTCTACACCATCAATAAGGAGACAATACGCTAGGAGGCCCTTGGCTCAAGTTCCAACCGCTGACCTTGCCTTTTATTAGTTACCCAAGGAAGGTCTAGCACCGACATGTACGTGTCGTGTCGCTCCCACAATTGAGTTTCCGATTGTCAAGAGAAGGATGCCAGCACCCGAATTGTTTTCTTTCCAATTCAAGGAAACCACCTAGTAAACAAAACAAGTGACCGTTCCGTATTAGGGAACTCACCCTGAGCGGTATGCGTCTTGATGACCTGTTGGGTATCAATGCGACAGTAGCTTGACAATGAATCCCATGGTTTTACCTTACCGCCAGAACGTCTGGTTTCCACTCTCCACTACCGTATCCACGATCCGCTGGGGCCGACTCGACGAGTGCCTCGTCAGGGCGAGTCACCACTGGTTCTACAGGCTGGAGACCCCCGCATGCACCTGCACGGGAAACCCGCCTGCAGTCCCCGGGGCCCGCGCAAGCCAAGAAGCCAGGGCCCGTTGTTAAAGGAGCCAGGATGCTGGGCCATACACCTCAAGACACGCACCAAGTTGGGTTGGCACCAGTGACAACCACAAAGTAAGTTTTGGGAGAGGGAGTAGAAAATACCGATACAGTTCTGGCCTTGGCTTAGACGGCAGCTTGCCCATTTTTTTTAACCCCTCCACAGCAGACGGTCAAGCCTTTCGATTACCCCCCCTTAGATGCTATACTCCTGCACGTCCTTTGTACCCCGATGCTTGGGCTGGGCTCACACACGTCTTTTTGACACGAAACGGGATCCGTTGCGTGACGCCCTGGCCTAATGGGCCGGTAAGGCGGGCTTCAACGTGTGAAATTGCTGCTGGATTTGATGAATGATCGTGATTGCAGTAGCTCGTACCCATGTCGGCCAACCCCAAAGCCTGTTGATGATGAGTCTTGCTGTGTACACGTCCCCGATGCAATGGCACCCTGGTTTATTACCTTTACCTAGCTTACCCGCTTTGAACTAACCGCAGCCATGGTAGCTTTGCACCACGAGGCGAGGTGGTTGATGTGGGTGCCTTGATATTTGGCTGCTGCACTTTTTACTATGTATTGCAGCTACTGCCAGCTCTTCCGACCATCCAAGCCTTTCTCATCTCTATGTTATTATTCTCCGATGTGAAACAATCTTCCACTGATAAAACCCTTTTCAGTGCACTTTCGTTTTACGATCTTGATCGACCGTCAACACATTTGAAACAACAACTTATACAACAATGGCTTCTTACATGCGAGACAGTCGAAGTGCGGTGAGAGCTCATCGACGAGACTCTTCCTCATCATCACAATCACAAAACAGTACCACCCGTCAAAGGCCTCGTCTTCTGCGTTCGAGTGCGACAGAGCCTTCCATCACTGCTTCAAATGCTATTAGAGGCTCATTCGCGGGTCCCGGATCGCCACATAGGGCAACTGATCTTCTCAACCGTGTTGCCGTCTATTCCCCGTCCCCCGAGCCATCATCCACCTCATGCCCGGTATCACGCCACGCAGAGCCTATCTCCATTTGCCGTGATGCTCGTGAGCTTTCACCATCCAGCAGTCCTGGCAGCCAATCCAGCGTTATGGCAGATTCTCCTTCAGGTATGACTCATTGTTACACATCAACTCTACTCCAGACTGACATCAACCAAGGTTATTACTTCAGCTTCCCCAGCTTTGAGGAATGGAACAGTGACAAGCCGGAGGATATGGACAAAGACTCTGATGATTGAGAATTGACGGAAAAGATGGCGAGGGGAACCAAATGGCCTCAAACCGGAAAAGAAACACACGACATGACGAAGACAGAGCGACCAGACTCGCTCATCCAGCACGACCAGACTCGAAGAGAGATAGCATCAGCCTTCGCTTCGCCTCAAAGAGGGGCGAGCGATGACAAGGCCTCACAAGCCAGACGAGGAGCACCACATCACCCATCAACAACCACGCTGAGTTTTACCAAGACGATTTGGGAAAACGAGAGTGTGGCGGGCTGATTATGCCCTAGGACTAGGCTTGTGGATCGAAGTGGAAGGGCTGGGCTTCTTGGTAGAAGAGAAGCGATACTGAAACCGAGCCTTGCAGGGTAAATGAGGAATAGCTGCACTCCTAAAAACCTAAAAGGTGGAGTGGAAGGGAACCAAAGGTCTGGGTGAATCCAAGCCCCATTGACCGCAAGACAGGCAGACGTTAAGATCCAGTTGGATAAGCTCTGCAGAATGAAAAACAGGAATGAACCAGATAATTAGCATACAGCCTGAGAACTTAGCATAATCTCATATCATTATATAAAATCCTAGTTGCCAAGTGTATGGAAATAGCATATGACATGTTTGTGTGAAGCATCCTTGAACAGCGCCCAAATGACAGCATCAAAGCAGCACGTCTTGAAATGGTACAGAGTCAGACTTACTGTGGCTAGGTATCTGTGGCAGTGGCATCGGCAGTGGCGCTAAAGCAGATCTGGACGGCAGGCACGTGACGGGATCGGTCTTGCCCTGCGATCCATTATTTTCCCAGCCCACAGAACTTTAGCGCCGGAACAACAGTTGAACCGTGTTTTATTCAATTCGCTTATCCGTAGACCTAAGCTGGTGCACACAAAGATTGAAAATATTTCGCCCCTCCAACCACTCTCTCACCAGTACCATCTCTCCAACGGTTCACACACAAGCCAGCAAACATGGCGGTTGGAAAGTGAGCATCACCACGACGAACAGCGATGAAGATAATGGGCTTACGCGATATTTCAGGAACAAGAGACTCTCCAAGGGCAAGAAGGGCCTCAAGAAGAAGACGGTCGACCCCTTCTCCCGAAAGGACTGGTACTCAATCAAGGTTGGTGATTTTGCAAATAATACGCAGCTTTTCACCATGGCTAACTCGAATTCCTCAGGCCCCTAACCCTTTCAACGTTCGAGAGTGAGTGCCGACCGCGAAACGATAATTTCGAAAAAAGTTTGTGGGACATGGCGATTAACAAATTTACAGTGTCGGCAAGACCCTCGTGAACCGAACCACCGGTCTCAAGAACGCCAACGACGCTCTCAAGGGCCGTATCCTCGAGGTTTCTCTCGCCGATCTCCAGAAGGATGAGGACCACTCCTTCCGAAAGGTCCGCCTCCGCGTCGATGAAGTCCAGGGCAAGAACTGCTTGACTGCTTTCCACGGCCTTGACTTCACCTCCGACAAGCTCCGATCTCTGGTCCGAAAGTGGCAGACCCTCATTGAGGCCAACGTCACTGTCAAGACTACCGACGACTACCTCATCCGCCTCTTCGCTATCGGTTTCACCAAGCGACGACCTAACCAGGTCAAGAAGACCACCTACGCTGCCTCTTCTCAGATTCGAGCCATCCGACGCAAGATGACCGACATCATCCAGCGTGAGGCCTCAAGCTGCACTCTCACCCAGCTTACCTCCAAGCTCATTCCCGAGGTCATTGGCCGCGAGATTGAGAAGTCCACCCAGGGCATCTACCCCCTCCAGAACGTAAGTAGAGACTTTTGTCTGCCAATGTCATCCAGACCTTGAGCTAACACACGCGTTCCAGGTCCACATCCGAAAGGTTAAGCTGCTCAAGGCCCCCAAGTTCGACCTTGGTGCCTTGATGGCTCTGCACGGCGAGTCTGGCACTGATGACCAGGGCCAGAAGGTTGAGCGGGAGTTCAAGGAGCGTGTCCTCGAGGAGGTTTAAAAGGATTACTTTGGCAGGTTGGCGCGGGGTAGGTAATAGGGGCCTCGCGACAAATAAACTCATCCCTACCAAATTTTTTCGGTCATCGCAAATGGCGTAGCATCACAAAGGGAGCTCGGGGATTAGGTCATGTTCCTTTGAATGGTAAAAAAAAACGTTCGATCAACACGGCGAATGATTTATGAAGCGCGACCAGTTACGATGATATTGGATGCTGTGATGACTTGGCGCTGGTCGTGAGTGACGTAGGAGATGAGAACCGTAGAAGAAATCCAAACTGATACCATATCTTCTTGACTGGTCTTGCATTCTTACCACAAACCGCTCGTATTATCTTTGTGTATACAGCTTGTTAGTGTATCTGTCTATTTCTATCAAGGGCAAGGTAATTACAGAGTACACAAAACCATTATCCAGCATTCGCCTCAATTAGTGGGACATGACACATAACATCCAGTCCAGTACTGTCACTCCGGCTTCCGGAGAAACTCAACGACAGCTATCGAACATTAGAACGGTGGTTCTTATGTTGAACATAGATATATGGTGCTTACCTTGTCTGAAAGCTTCGGGTTGCTCCGAGATCAGCCAGTGACCTGCGTCGATGTCGACAAGTCTAAACCTAGGAAAGAATTGCCCGATAAGAGGCAACACATCGTCAGGCACATACTTACTCTTTGTGCCTCGGACAAACAGAGCTGGCTTCACATATCTGATCTCGTTGGGGTCCCTGTAGGGGAAGTCTCCAAGGTTGTCCAATGCCTTGCCCAGGACGTCGAGTGGTATGCGGAACTTGCGCACCTTCTCGCCTTCTGGCAAGTACATGTTGCCAAGAAGGAATTGCCGAATGGGCAATGATTCCTCAACCTCGCTGAGAATCTTGTCGGCTTCGGATTGACGTGTGACCTTGGCTTCTTGGACCTTCTTCATGGCGCGAACGTACTTGGGGAAGTCTCTGCTGAGCGAGACGTCCACAGGCGCGTTATCGACGGCGACAATATCGGCCACAAGTTCTGGAGAGCGAAGAGCAAGAGCCATGGAGGTTTTGGCTCCCCTGAGGGTTGTCAGTCTGTTCATGTTGAACTGCTATCAATCCATGGCTGCTCACATTGAGTGACCAATGAGGGTTGTGTCCTTGAGGCCATGAGTTTCGATGAACTCTGCTACATCTTGGGCCATGGCAGAATAGTCATGACGGGTGCTGTGAGGCGATTCGCCATGGTTTCTGAGATCCTGTGAATCGACTTGAATGAGTTTCAATCATCCTTTCGAATTTGTTTGCCAGCTGCATACCAAAGCGTATACATATCTTCCCAGATCACGGGCCAAAGCTCTGTTTTTCTTGTCAGAAAAGTCTTGTACAGTATGGGCGTGCATGCGCTTACTTGCTGATGGCTCTGTTGTTCTTCTTTGATCCGAAAAGACCGTGGAGAAATAGAATGGGGGAGTTCTTTTGGTCGGTTTTTGGTTGCGCAGGTTCATGTAGATCATACACTAATGGACCAACAGATTGAGAGTATAGCCTTATGCTTGTAGCTGTGGGCCGCAGGCTCTGACGCCCAATAACGGGCACAGCGACTGTGCCTATTCGCCGTAAGGATAACATTGTTCTTCACACAGCAAATCTTTCAAGACGTTGAGCAAAGAGCCAATTACGTAGATGTCAAAACAGCTATTTTTGGTAAAGCTAGGGCGATCTCCACCTATTTACTGCATACTTGCATATCTAATCTCTCAACACCATGATGTCACGCTCGTCCTTTGAGCCTGCCAGTACTCAACTCATGATAAGCAAACAAACTGTATAGTCGCGCTCGCGGCTGTATCCAAGCGAAAGAAAAAGAAAGAAAAAAAAAAACTCCAAATCTATGGCCCAATATTCGGTTTCCGATTCAGTCGGGCTCTCAGGATAAAGAGGGTGTGTCAGAGTATACAACAAGGGCAAATGTTCGAAGGAAATATGTTGACAAGTAAAGGATGTACAGTTGGACAGCTTAGCTATCCCAGATGGCGCCAAATGCCGGCACACCGCGTGTCTCAAGGCCGTACACAACCTTTTTGGTGATCTTTTCGTTTGCTATTATTATCACGGCTTCTGCGTCGGAATACCTGGCCAGGTTAAATCCCATTCGCACAAGATCTGGCCGGCCTTGAGCTTTGGTATCCCAGATGATCGCATCTGGAACAGCCTTTCGGACTTGACCAACAAGTTCTTTGCCAAACGTCTCTTCAGGTCGTGACGTGGACCAGATCAGTTGTGTAGGGCACGATTGATGGAGTACATGCCCTAATAGCGGTCCAATACCGGAGCCGGTGGCGATAACGACAACGCGATTGAAGAGAGTTGCAATGCGCATCACACCACATGTTGGTAGACCACGTACCCATATCGAACTTGGAGGGTTCTGGATACAGGAGCGTGTCCAGTCGCCAGCATTCGAGACAACCAAAGAGTAGCCCTTGGCATGCTGGCTTGCTTGCGGATTCGGAATCGTGGCAAAAGAGTGCCATTCAATTAGAGGTCGCCGGGAAATGCGAGTGAAGCTGCCGTTAACAGGAACAGTGTAATCGAAGTGCAGCCGAACTGCATGATCAGAAAGCACTTCGGCCTCGACGGGAACCTTACGCAAAAAGAACCATGAGGACGCAATGCTGAGAGTTGCCACCATTAGGAGCCAGAAGTCTGGACTCTTAACTGCAGCGAGACCGAATTCTTGGTGTCTAGAACGAGATTCATCGATGGCCAGGATCGTGCGGGCCCAGAACAGGCCCAATGATGCCCATCCGGCAAAACGGTGAAACCGTTCGAAGATGTCGTGATATTGTTTCCGGAATGAGGGCCATGCAGTTGCTACCATACAGCACAAAAGCCCACACAGAACCCACGATACCCCCTGTGTTGCCAAGGACCCAGACGTATGACCTTCGCAGACCACTGCATCGCAGACTGTTTGACGAACTGTTGAAATAAGCAACCATGCCGTGGCACAAACCCCCGCAGCAGAGTGCACGCCACCCAGATGATAAATCTTGGCGCAGCGAGCCCTGATCCAGAGTGGCAACTGCTTTGGTGCTGAGCAGAAAGCGGAATATAGGATGTTGATGATTGTGTCCTGTCGCACAAGTACTGCAACTACGAGATTGATGGCAGTGATAGTGCCTAGCCACTCTGACCTGAGGCGAAGAACGATCACGCAAACCAATGCCGTCAAGTTTAGTATTCCGATCAAACTAAACAGAGTGCGATAGACGATGAAAATTCTGTGTCTCAAACCTCTGAATGGTTGCGCCACGGCCTTGTCAGGCATCCCTCGTTCGAGATCTAGTTTCTCAGCCAGAGTCGTCAAAGAGGACATGGATAATTGAGACTTGAGCTCAACGTGGGTATCATGAGCCTCCGGCTTCTCGCATGGCGGCATCGCAACACTCTTCTCAGATAAAGCAAGTATCTTCAGCCCATTCTTGTCGACTTTGCCATTGGGTGTCGAAGGCAACTCATCGAGTTGGTGAAGGTGCGTAGGGACGGCGTAGTAGGGCTGGCGTTGCTGGACATGCTTAATCGTGGTGGTTACATCGCATTTGCGTGGGGTGATGAACCCATGGATCTCTCCATCGATCAGTAGCACAGCCGCCCGACGAACATCAGGTGCAGACACGAGGGATGCGGAGATGCCGTCCAGCTCCACACGGAAACCCTGGATTGAGATCAGATTGAGATCAGTGCATCTCGCAAACTCGAGACGTACCTTGACTTTGACTTGATCGTCGACTCGACCAAGAATCTCGACTGAGCCGTCTGGTCGCCAGCGGCAAAGGTCGCCAGTATCGTATATTGTTGATCTGGATCATCATGTCAGCTTAAGCCATGGTGAATCGAGCAAGATCTCTGACCCGTCTTTGGCAAACGTATCTGGTTTGTATTTCTGCGAAGTCTTTTCGCTGAGTCCGATGTAACCTCGAGAAACTCCAAGTCCACCAGCCCACATCACACCGGTAGCACCCATGGGCACTGGCTCGCCTTCGTCGCTTAGGATATATACTCTATTGTTTGGGGTTGGCCGACCAATCGACAATTCATGTCCGGCAACATGTTTTTGCATCGTGTTGACGATCGTGGTTTCTGTTGGACCACAGCAGTTCCAATACGTACCATGTTTTGCCCACAGGTCAGCAATACTATGGATGTTAGCAAACAATGGATACGATGGCGCAGCAGAGCATTACCGTCTTGTAGTTGGCTCACCGGCCGTTGCAACTGTTTTTATTCTAGGGAACTGTGCGGGGTGGTATTTTGAGAGGATTGTTGGTGTGCAGATAAGGACATCGATCTGTTGTGGTATAAGTCTCTGCCCATGACACGGAAGAAGAACTGTTTGCAAACCTGCTGAAGAGCGGGTTCCCAGTTGGAACCGCGAAGAACAAGTGTTCCTCCATTGCAAAGACAAACGAAGATTTCCCAAGCCGCTGCACCAGTTAGTGATGGAAAAGAAATCGATGCGGGAGACTCACCCATGTCGAAGCTGATGTTAAGGACCGAGCCTACACAAGTGCCAGGTACCACTCCCAGATTGCCGGGGGACAAGCAAACGAGGTTGGCAACATTTCGGTGCGTGATATCCACTCCTTTGGGATTTCCTGTCGTTCCTGTGATGCTGTCAGATATGTTGAAGGGGCATCAAGCTCAATAGCTGGCATACCTGAGGTATATATCACGTAACAGCCGGAATCTGGTGTCGCAAGGTCGATATGGTCGCCGGCCTCAAGATATGCTGTCTCTATTTCTTCAATAATAACCACATTGCTTTTATGGTGCTGGGTAGTGATCCGGTGCGCTGTTGAAGCCAAACAAAGAACGATACCGTCTGCCTGCTCAAGAACCCGGCGAATAGTCTCATCGGGAACAACTCCGCCATCAAGAGGAACATACTGAGCGCCACATGAAAGAACTGCCCATATGGCAACTATCATGTCCAGTCCTCTTTTGGCAACAATAGGGACACGCGAGTCAGGGCAGACGCCCCGAGAAACGAGCTGTGCGGCCAAGCATTGAGCTCGCTTTGCAAGTTGTCCATAGGTCAACTCTTTCTGTACTCCCGTAAGGTCACGGAGAGCTATGGCGTCTGGACAAACTCTTGCATGCTGGTAGAAGGCCGAGGTAACTGTTGAGAATGGGTGCTCGACATGATCCCCTTGGCCAAGCTGAAGTACAGATTTGTGCAAGGTGCTCCCCTGTAGCTGATCCATCGTGGTCATTGTGAAAAAATCTCCTTGACGAATAGTGAAGGTAAGAGCAGACAATAGGGATTGTTGCTTTCTGTTGACCGTTTTGGTTGACCCTGAGATAATAACGGACGACTTATATAGTCTTACACGACGGCAACAGTGGCGCCTCGCCCTGAGAAAGATGTTTCATCCCGTTTCCCGTTGAGTGTATGTTTAACATTGTCTATATCCCGTCAACCGAGCGCCCCTTGGGCCGTTCTCGTGATGGAGGGTTGACGCTGTTGCGAGTTATGGAGGTTGCCCTGATTTCCACAGCAACTTCGATTCTAACTCACTCCTCGGAGGGACGGACGACGACCCAAGATTGTCGCAATTGCTTCTGCATTCCTCACACGCCCGCCCGGGGGTCTTAGTTTTTCGGAGCCGGCCCCGGTGTACGGAGAATGTGGACGGAGCAGCACGGCTAGGGAGGAATGTGACTGCGATGAGACATGAGTACGCCAAAGGGGACCCGGACAGGGGGGCCGCAATTAGGGCCCTATTAATCACTCTTTATTCCAAGAGAACGACTGTTGGGGTAATCCTTCAATACCACCCCACGAACCCGATAGGACGGATCCCACCCGAGGCTTCACTGTACCCTGGAAGCCGGAACCTGTCAGTCGATCCCAAGTGGCCGTGGACCCTGGTTCACGTTGATCAATTATGACGGACTGTGTCTTGGGAGATCCATTCCCGCCCTGGGATGTAGGGCGTGTGAAGAGGCCGTGAAGGTAGTCAAGGTTTGTGGCTTTCCGATGGTGCCAAGAGTGTCTTCGATGATTATGCGAATACCGACTCAGTAGAATGTCCAGATGGCGTGTCCTTTTGACCTCGAAGATAAGTCTGGGAAGGTTCTGATGCCTCGTATTTTGACTCTTGGCTAAGTCTATAGGTTAACCTGACGTAGGATTATCAAGGTCTTGAATAACATGTGTCATTTTGGCGGACAATAATCCCATTATAGGTAACAGTACTGAGCATATATGTAAGATGCTTCAGGACTTGTACTTAGATGTCCGCAGAAACCAACTGCATTTCCAAACACCGTAGTCACCAATCTCCTGGACTCTCTCTATGCTCCGGCTTCGAATGATTCAGAAACCAAGTCATTCATCACGACTGGATACAGCTCCTGGTCTTGAAGTCTGCTAAGCGTTGGTATGTGTTATCCCGCAGTCTGCCAATGGTTCTTGATACTCAATATCTATCTCAAAGAGACTTCGGTTGTAGACGTCGAAGCGGAAGGACCATGACTTTATGCGTAAGATCTTTGTCATTGAACAACTATTCGACACCTCCCATACAATATATGGCCCTGCATTAGATACAGTTTTACTTCGCGAGGAAACATACCATCGACAGTGGGTGACACCCCAGAGGCGACATCTGACTTGTCATGACAGTGAGATCTCCACAGAGAAGGGCTGATGTCTAGAAATACTGTTATATAATAGTGCGACTTGGCCAATGCATCTCCACGTGCCAGTTCTGTAGTCCCTGAGGTGAACCTCAGTCTCATCCCCGGAGCGGGAAGCGTTCAACGGCTCAATTTTGCCCTCGGTAAGTCTAAAGTAAGCTCAGGATACACGTGCCTGAGAGGAGGCGCCGAGACTGACTTGTTTTCTAGCTTAAGCTCCTAAAATTATCATTCTAGCAATATCAGCCATGCGAAAAAGCTTTGCCTTACGAGCTGGTCTGCGACATGTTTAGGGGTGGTGCGGTATTTGAGAAGACTATTGATGCGGCAGAGTAAGTCGCGACTAGAAGAGACATTGCTGTTTACTTGTTTAAATATGATAGATGCAAAGACACCTATATTGGCGTGTCCGTGTCATATTTCATTTGTATATGACGCCGGCCAACCGAGCAACAGTGACTGATGATGCCCTCACGAAAGATCGGCACACACTTGCTTTTGAGCATCGTAAAAAGCAACAAGCTCTGGGACCTTGAAACATCGACAATTCACTAGTACCTATTGGATATCGCCAAGTCCGATAATTGTAAATATGTCTTGCATCTCGTGAACTCGAGTGTTGCCATCGTAGTGCTGGTCGACCAATATCAGTTGCTCAAGCTCTTGCATGCCAACATCAATACGTACATGACAGAACCTTCCTAGATAACCCCAGTAGAGGAATTGGATGGCTCAATATTGTGTCCCTTTCCTACTTCGCTTGCTGGTTTGTCCTATCGGATGCTCCCCAGATAACTATTGCTCACTCTAGTGAGACAAAGTTTCGATGTTGGCCGAAGGCTGTAGTCCATGAAGTATCGATGGTGGAGATTCCAAGCTGGCAGGTGGTTCGGGCGGAGAAGTGATCTATAGACACTCGAGGCATTCTGAGACCCGTCACTTTTCGGCCTTTCTTTGCCACGCGTATCACCAAGTCAAACAGGCGTTGAGGAATGAGTAAATCTTGTCTCATTCTACTAACATCCTTCTGGAAACGCTATCAAGGAATGGTGCGCTGCCACCTTGTGAACGAGTGGACTCTTCCTCCTTGGGTGTTCGTACAGAACCTTGGAGATGGAGTGACTAAGGGCAAGAGCTGATAGCCGGGATCGCCAGGTATCTCTACAATGCCTCTACAGGGAACCAGGGTTTACACGAATATTCAAAATATAGTTGAGCCAGTAGCCACTTGATCGGCCGGGCATAAGACTATCCGTAGGTAATTCCATCACAAGGGAGGCTATGATAACTGACTATCGAGAAGCCAAGTTTCTTCCGGTTGCTGCGAGATGCGGACATGTCAAGCTGTCGTCAGCCTCAGAAATTCCTGGCTCCAGGGTCGATCTTTTACATCAGCTTGACATGGGTCTTGAGTAGAGTGCCGTGTCACAAGGGTTGAGTGGCTTCTTTTCTTGGCCCTCGTTCAAGTAGGTCACCGTGAACTTTGACGCTTGTCTTGGTCCTCGGTTCTGCAGCTACCATGACGAGTATGATGAAACTTCTCTCGACAAGAATTAGGGAACATGAGGCTAAGACTGACGGTAAAGGGAGATCTGGACGCCAAGTCCCACATCCCATTCATGCGGTCTCAGTTGACAACCTGAACGCCGGGACCATTACTCACTCCCTTTGTCACTTTTCAATGTGACAGTCGCCCATGTCTCACCTGTCACTCAGCCAGTGCCGTGGATACGGGTTCATGATATGCGTACGAAGGGTATGAACGGAGAGGAGCAAGGGTAACGAGTGATGTGCAAGCATAGTGACGAGGCATCAGATGTTGGGCCCAAGGGGGCGTCATCCCCTGTTGATAAACATGAAAACAGGTTAGACGTGTCAGTTGTAGTGATTCACTGAGTGCAGGATCTGAGACTCGTCCAAGATTTACCACCAGGATGCGATATCGACTGATCGATGGTAGAAAAAGCAAAAAGACTGGGCTGGGAGGGGGGAGTTTTAGCCGATCACTCAAAGAAAACTTTGAGACATTTCACAGCTGAACCATTGCCCAATGCCTAAGACACTTCCTTTCTCATTCTAATCCTCCCTTCATAAGTTTTATGCACTGGAGCATTTGTACCTTGTTTCTTGACAAGTACATCCGATTGTTGGCTACCCTGCAGCGAGGAGGAAAGCAGGCGATGCAAAAACGACGAAGTCAAGCGTACAGACCTGAGAATGTTTATCAAGGGAATGGAGATGGCTGTCTAGTGAAAGTAAGGGTTTTTCATCTGGTACATAACCACGATCTCTCCACGGGGGTTCAGCATTTTTGATCAGGTTTGGCGTGTATATTTGATCGCTAGGTTCTATGCCCTTCGTTTAGTCCAGTGCCTATCTACGAAGCAGCGAAGATGAAGTCGCCGATCAGTTGGAATTGAGCTGAATGTTCAGCTTCTTCATTGCCGCAGCCAAGGTATCAGCTGATTTTCTTGCCATATCAGACTTCTTACCCAATATCCACAGCCCTTTCACGCATTCCTGTGCACGACACATGCTTTCTTGGAAGCCGTGACCATTATTTGCTGACGTAGTCATACCATACTCCAAGAAATCTTTGGCTTCATTCATAAGTATCAAGGCGGCCTTTGTGAAGGCCCTGATGAGAAGTATAGTCCACGGCTCTGTGAGGATTGTCGCCTCATTCACCGCATGGTGAAAGTGTGTCATTTGGGGCACATTCGTGTTACTCAGGTTCTGGGGAGGTGTCGATATCTTGGCCAGATCAGATAGCTCTCGTGCGCTCGCTTCACGCATTCTCGTAACCATCTTGCTAGACACTCGAGTATGGGTTGCTGTTGCTTCTCCCAACTCATTCTCATCCACGTACTCGATGAGGTCGGCCAGCATCAAGACACCGAGGTTCCAATGGCCAGAAATACAAACAAACCAACTTTGAAGGCGTCCTGGAACTGCTTTGTAGTCGTGAAGCAGTTCTTTGAAAAATGCTCCGTGAGTCATATTCCAGTATCGATACAAGGAAGTCGTGTTTTTGATGGTTTCTTCAACTTTGTTACCGCGACCGCCCCTTCTCAGTATGTTTTGAAGATACGAAACATGACGGAATAGTAGAACCTTGACGGGTGCCGATTTAGTCACGGCCTCTGCAGCAGATTCGTATGAACACGGCCAATGTATAGAATGATACATATGAGGTTCATCTAGACTGTCCTGGATGAACAAGGGAACATTCCACCGTCCGTTGGTGGTTGCGTCGAGGTCCTCATCTGCATCGTCATGCTGACTGTCCGCATCGGCTACAACAACTGGACGCTCACTCATAGATGAAGAGACGGTATCGAGCATGACAGCAAGCCAGTATAGAAGCCCGACAGTGCCGCGATCCTCAGGGTTCATCATCGATAATGAATCGTTGTTCCTTTGGCTAGTCAGTGGCCCAGTCAAGCCGCGTCGTCCATAGTCAAAGCGAAATTTAAGAGCATGCATCTTACGGGCGGCTCGCTCCATGAAGACTGGCAGGCCATCTCGTGAGATGATGTCTCCCAACTCATAATTGACGGATTTCACATCGAATTTTGATTCAGTGTTGAACAAAGCATTAGAGTTCCTCTTCGCAGCCGAAAGTTCATCTTCACAAGTCCAAGGCTTTTGTGTCAAGCCGAATATCAACTCCGCTGTAGCAACTCGGTACGACTCGACATCAGCGACTTCTTGTAAAGCCTTTTTGGCTTGTTCCCAGATGTTTCGCTGGATATTTCGGTCAAATTCTTCTGTGATATCGCCGTGTATGTCATCGGATACATCGTCATCTCCGGAGTAATGTTGTTTTTGACGGCGACTACCCTGAGCCCATTGTGTGGCAAAGGCCATTATCGCGAGTTGAAAGGCTTTGGCAGCAGCTTGATCCTCAGTTCGTGTTAGTGTTGTAAGCTTGGCTGTTTGAACTGCGTAATCAAGGTTGATGGTGCGACGGTATATACGATTTGACCACGACGATCCCCATTCTGTAGGAGCATGAATACCATTTGTCACATAACCAGGTGCTCTGTACGGGCAGGTAACTTCTGTAAGCCAGCAAGAAAGGTTGTGCTCAAGTACATCATGGTAGATTTGCAAAAGATTTGTAGAAATGTACTGGTTGTTGGATCTGGCCATCATGATCTGATCAATCGAGAATGGAGATACAGAATGTTGGCTACGGTCAGTCCACATCGTGGAAGTACGACGTCGCTTTGATCTTGCTTGCTCATCTTCGCTAACGATATTACTGACAGTGGACCTCGACGAAGATTGACTCGGGTGAGAGCCAGCCATGGCGGACTGTGGAACAGTAGACCAATTGTCAAGTTGTGACTGAGTTGTCGTTGCGAATTCATTAGGCTGCGAGTAAGGAAGTAAGTGGTGATTCGAAGAGGTAGTGCAACTGTTAATAGGCTTTATGCTACGTTGGGTCTGTAGTATCTCTAAGCCTGTATTTGTTGGCATGTTCGAAGTTGACCTTGCGATAGAGGGACGTGTGACTACACTAGGGCCCGGTGATCGGTGACCTGGAGAGAGCTTCATTGAATCGTGTAAGTGCGGTCGCGACAAACCTTGCATGTTTGTCACCGGGTGTATGAAGCTCTTCCTATCAATGTCTGGTGTGGTGTAAGTTGGCATATTGGTCCCTTGTATCTCCTGCCTCTCGATAGCTGCATTGGAATCGTCAGGCTTGTGCGAAGATGTTACTGAAAAAGCTGTACTTGGTGAGGGGGCAGCTAGTAATTGCGACCAAGCCCAATCCATGGTGCATGTTTTTTTAGTTCTGATACAATAAGAACAAGTCCCGTGTTCGCTTTCAGAATTTTCTATTCCGCCATTGTTAACTATCATGATGGCGAGACGGAGGGGACCAACCAAGTATATCAATTGACTTACTGAATCGATCACTACATGTAACCAAGCTGTATCTTGAGTCTCCAGGACCAAGAAGAGGGGGGGCATCACAACCTCGTTTCGACCTTCGGCACTGGTCGCAGGCATAATGACTCCGTCCCATCTTGTTCTGCGCTTCGTCTGTAAACACATGAAGTTTAGTCTAGAGTGCTAATAAAATGTTGCGCAAGTGGGCCGATATGTTGAGAAATTACAAGGGTAATAGCGGACGAGCGGGAACTATAAATAGAAATGGGAATTGATATACGGAGTACGGGCATGATATTTTTACTACCCGGGCATAACCTTATTATTAAACCGCTAGTGCTGGAATTATAAGGGATTATACTAAGAGGAGTTATATTTTTCTAAATTTAAAAGAGCCTTATAA
>JAAGWP010000679.1:0-10112 GCA_013266165.1 Fusarium graminum
GCCAGACGACCGCCGGCGGTCGGGAGTCAACTCATCCTTTGAAACTGAGGTGGCGGATGAAAAGGAGTCGCGGCGACCCTCCCTCTTGCTACTCTCTCGCTTGAGGGCATTGAGCTCGGGTAATATTAGACGGCGAATAGCGTCTTCAACAGTCTCCAGCAGTTTGGGATTGTTTATTGACGATTTGGAGACATCTGAGCGAGAGGAATGTGTTGCTTGGGTGCGATGGCTGGGAGCCAAGTGAGACGCTGAGACATTCGAGTCAAGTGCTGACACATTGGATTCCTGTTGGCCTCTGCTGGAGCGACGGCGATGGGCTTTAATAGGGTCCTCCGTCCTCTCAGAAACGCTGCTTGTCCTGCTCTTTGGTCGACGCTTTCTATCCACGGTCGATTTGTCCCTTGACGACTTTGTTTCCGACACTTTTGATCGGTCTCTGGTTCGGCTCTTGCGATTCCTCACCTCCTCTGCGGCAGCACCTGCAAACGCACCAATGCCAACCGGTGCACTCATATCTCGGGTTTCTGTTGGGCTGTCCACCTTGGCGTCAGTGGTGTTACCCGGGCCGTCGAGAAAACTATCGGACGGAATAGCCGAGATATCTGAGGCGTTGACGTTGTAGGTCTCTGAGGGGATCAAGGGGCTGGCTGGCCGTCGCCGTCTGTGGCTGTGACTGCTGCGATCAATCTCAATATCGATGGGATTTCTCGAGACGTTCGACTCCTCGGTGGCAGAGGCGTACGATGTCATACTGTCGCCGTCGTCCCCGTCGTAAAATTCGGAATCACCCAAAGGTATGTGCCGAGTCACCGAGGTACTGCGAGCGCCCTTTGTTTCTGTGACTTGGATATGATGGTCGGCGCGACCTCTCTTGGATGGAGTGAGGCGAACACGAACGCTAGGGCGTCGCTCGCCTGTTGAACCGACGGTAGACTTGCCTCCTTCAAAATATTCGATCAGCAAGGAGGTCTGAGATTTGCTGGCCTTGTGTCCACGGGTAGCTATGGTAACGGGTGTTCCGTCTTCAGGAATAGAGTACGATGACTTCTCGTCACCAGGGTTCACCACGTCCTCCGTTTCGGTGAGTTCGGTGGGCGTGGTGTTAGTCTCGGTTTCGGTAGGGGCAGGAAGTGGAAGAGATTTTCTGGAAGATGCACCCATCGTAAAGCTGGTGAGGCTCTTAAGTGGAGGTGCGTCGGGGGCCCTTTCTTCCCAGAACCAGATCTGCGATCCGGAGCGGATGCAGAGAAACACCGGCGGGAGAGGAGGGGTTGGGGTTGATTAATGGGTTGATATCAAGACATGCGGAATCAAGACGCAACGAAAGACTGTCTAGAAAGAGAGAGGTCAGCGATTCCAAGGCCCAAATGGAGCTGGCAAACGTCGGTGTAGGCCAATGACATGGAGTATGAGTCGCCACCGGCGTTGTATCGACTCATGGAGCGGAGAGCGGAGAAGGTGAGGGATGAGAGACTTACACACAAAACGACCCGATTAAAATAAAAGGAAACAAATAACTTGGATCGTTGACCGACTACGACTACCCAATGAATCGTGGAAAGTCGACAAACGAAGGATACTCACTGGAGTCACCGACTCGACTCAACTCGAACCAAAGTGACCCGGCCTAGTCTCTCAAGTTCCGTGGGGAATTCGAGAAGGAGAAAGATTTGGGGGAAGGGTTGAGGATGCGACGTGCGGCGTGGATGGTAATGGTAAGGGTAATGGTGTGAAGGCTCATGGGGATGTGGATCCCGCAGGTAGAGGCAGAGGTAGAACTGTTCTAGCTGGGCGGGGTGGCTAGGTGGCTAGGTGGCTAGGTACCTAGGGAAAGACGGGGGCTTCCAAAGGCCAACGAAGTTGCCCGCAGCAACCAGACAAAGTGGAACAGGAACAGGGAACTTGAACTTGAACTTGAACCACCCGATGTCAGATCCAGACTCAGGCGGAAGGAAGCGACCCGAAACAGTGAATATCCTGGGAAATAAGTAGAAGAAGAAGAGTCCGATCTAAGCTGATTGGGAAAGTTGGGGCCTTTAGGTGCAGATACACGTAACAGAAGAGGGAGGTTGGGACAAGCAAGATCTGGAGGCTGGTGGCTGGGAAAAGCGTTGATGGTTGAAGCAAATGTTTTGCTCGCCTGGGCTTGGGCTGACCGTTTTCGCAATATAAAAAAAACAAGGTACACTAATAGCGATGCACACGCTAAAAGGTTAATTAATATCGATGATGGATGAATTTGTAACTATCCTCGGGTATCAATCTCAAGGTCAACAACAGTTTTGGGAGCAAGTCAGCTCAGCATAAGTGGAACCTCGAAGCTAAGGTTACCCGTATAGGTACCTATGTAAGACTTTGGGTACCCTGGGCTACCGGGCTATCTACCTAGGTATGGATACTCTTAGCTAGCATTTTCCCACTCAAGTCCCCATGATCAGCGTCAGCTCGATCTTGCTCCAGCGACAAAACATGTACTACGTTCCCTTGTTAAAAATCTCTCCATCACCTCGCATCGCATCACATCACATCCATCCTTATCCTATCCCAGCGGCTGAGCCCTTGGAGATTTTCAGGCTAGTGCCCATGGGGGGTTGATGAGTTGTCTCTGCCGAAGGGGGCTGCCCAATAGCGCCGGCCCGCCGGGATCACACCTAGCTAAGCACGCTATGCCCGTGGTTTCTCTGCCAATGGATGATCAGCCAAGGACACGAAATGCAGAGCGAGGCCCGACGAGTTCGTCTTGTGTGATGAGACAAGCAATGCAAGCACCTATGAGCATCCACTGTAGATATCAAAACAGGAATTGAAACTGGCGGTCCAAACGGTGCGTTGCCACCACGAGCCTCTTTCATTCTTTGGTCTCTCGTCTCTGGTCTAGGTAGTGTTTACTATGCCTCTAAAGACTCTCCGACATCAAGTCTTGAGGGATAAACCGTTAGGCTGCCATACTATTCTCGCTATACATTTGTTTGCGCTGCCCACCCAACCTGTCTTTTCTCCCTCTTGTCTTTTCTTCCCTTCCCTTGATCTCCTGTCAATCACCCAAACCCCCCTGTCCGCCCGTTAATCTTCGACCATCCACTGCTGAGCGCCACGGTCCCAGAATTTGCCTAGCGTGGGAAAAGCGCGGCTGGGCGTCCGTAACCGGGAGACGGAAAAGAATCATTCGAGTGAGCCTCAATATTCGCCTAGACCACGTCTGGGTAGGGTGCGTGTGATGAGGCTGCATCTGTTGACACTCACCTTTCGTGAGTCGGGATAAATCCTTCTTATTGTCTGCAGTAACGAAGCTCTCTACCAGTAGCTTCACACTCTTAACCCTCAGATGGACGAGGTATAGGGCTGAAAGTCTCGTACCAATCAACAGGTTTCCCGCTGTAGAACATTTGCATTCCTTAAGACTGTCTTTGACAAGACAAACTGGAAAGCTAGTACCGTCACGGAGTGGTCACCAACGTCGTAGTTTTCAAACATTTCATATCCGTAAACGTCTTTACAAACCCAATTGAATAAACCTGTTCCTGAAAATCATCTTTGTGAAAAGAACATGGACCATCTTAAACCATCCTTAGGAGAACTCAATTCACGTTTGTTTGCATCATGTTCTACTTGGCCCCTGGTCTAGCCTCTTGCATTTTTGTACAACAAACTCTCGCCTCAATATTCCTAGCCATTACCCCTGATTACTTGTTTGTCTTTTTAATGTTATTTCTTGTCCCAATGGAGATGCTCGACGCAAACAAACATTCGCTTAGATAAGGCGAGCTGATCATGCGTGTGTATGAAGTGTCGGCTCTGTATCAATATCTGGCAAACTGCATATGTGGATTTGAGCAGTCGAGACCCATCATGCAAGACATATCAAAAGACATGGGATACCCTTGAAGTTGCCAACGCAAGCCAGTATTCACCAGTTTGTTTCACTTTCGCCTGACAACTCTTGGGTCCTCAGTCTTGGAGCGCATGCCGGATTGTTCCACCACAAGGCCCAACACGTCGTTTTTATTTATATGCGGCAGGACATGTTAATATCAAGAAATAGTTGATCCCTGATCGTGATTGATTCTCCAGGTCATCGGGTCACCTGCCATAATCGTATGTTATTTGTGGCTGGTAGCTGTTGTAGCAACTTATGTGCTCCCGTTTGGTCGTATTGGTTACTCCCACAGCATTCCTATACAGCACACGAACCTCAGGAGAGAAAGAAAAAAAATGCACGGCCTATCGGCTCTACTATCTCGTGTGGAAGGCTACTACCTCCTTCATAGCGACACGGCCCTCGATCCATGCAGCCAACCGTATCTTCTGATGCCATCATGTCACACACAAACCATCTCGTATAGCATCCTGTTCCCGAAGGCTTGAGAGAAGCTTGTCCGTCCTGCAACAATTGTCTCCATTATATGCCTGTGCATCTTATACACTTAGTTGTTGATTGTGCGTGTGCTAAAAACAATTGACTTACGTTGCACATGTGGTGTCCGAGGGGTTTCGCTAATCGACTGTACGGGGTCACGGATAGCAGCATGATGGAGCTTGGGCTTAGACTCGACGCATGTAAGCAGCTCAATATATAGGGTTTGAGACATTTTACATTAGAATTGTATCCATATGAACCGACTCATGACTTCGAGCCCTAGACAATAATTGCCTGCTCAACACAAACCAACCCCGATCCGCTGATTCAACTCCAAAGGTAAACCAAATAATTCGACATATACTACATAAAGAAATAGCCGCAATCAGGTCCTCCGACCGTTGCTTATCACGGCCGGCAGTGGTTCACTAGGATACTCTGGTGGACTGTTCCCAGCCTCGAGATCTCGCAGTTCCAACGGATCCTGCGTCTCTTTCTTACCATCGTATGGCGGCGGTGCCTGGCCCAGCTCATTCAATCCCTCTTGGGATCTGGTTCCATTCCACAGTGATCGCTGATTCGACGTTCTGTTGCCGCCACGAACTCCTGTAGATGTTGGAGCTGGGCCATGGCCAGGCCATTGGTTTCCGAGACGGCGACGACGTCGTCTGACTTGGATAATGGTAGCGGTCATACCGAGGACGAAAATAACGAATAGAGGTATCAGGGCCCAGGTAAAGGGTTGGTTACTGAAGCTGAAGCCGCTGTTGTCGCTGTTGTCATCATTGGAGTCCCCGGTTGCCATTGCAGTTGTAACGGAGTGGTGGTCAAGATGATCGGCCTCCTCCTGATGCAGGTATGTAGTTGGTGATGTTTGAGAAGCAGTCACAGATCTTGGTGGCGCCCTCAAACGTGAATATACACAGGATGCTTCGCTGGCGATAGTGATGTTCTGTTTTAATAGTAGTTCGTGAAGCTACAGGAAAAAAGGGATTATTGAAGTAACAGTTCGTGAAGCTATGAGGTCAGAGACTTTGATAGAGTGGCGTCATGTGGTAACTCCAACTCATGAGACGAGACAGTGGAGGGAGAACAGCCCTTTGTACTTGCGTACCCTCGCCTTCAGGCTTCGTATGCCCCCCTCAGAAAAACAGCCGCGTAGCCGGTCAAGCTATTGAGATGACTTCATCAAAGTGGCTTGGTAGCTGAGATCTAGAGATATGGTAGGTTGGATACTCCCGTTCCTCGGTGGAGACGGCATAATTTGACCGTCACGGCATCACCTGCTCCGTCCATGATTTATCACAGCATAGCCCAGTTGAAACGGATTCAATCGTCTCTCGTAAACAATGCCCGTTGAGATAGGTAGGGTGGCGTATCCGGACGGGCTGTGCTACTTACAAACACACCAAATACGCAGCAATTCCCTTGTACAGAATACGCCGGGAAATATGGATGCCACATGATAACTCGATTCGCTAGATCCGAGACTGGACGATATCGAAGATCAGGCACAACAACCGCTATGATTACCCTCTATTAAACAGTGGCTCTGTCGAGGCGCAGGTCTGAAGGATGAATAAACAATACTTGGAATCCAAAGTCTTCCCGTCTGATTCTGTTCGTGCAGTACATGTCATCTCGTGTGGCCCGTGCGTCATGCAAGGCTTCCTCCCGTCGCCAACTCCACTGACTTTATGGGGGAGCTCTATCCACAACTTTCTCTCAACCTCATCATATCTAAGCCTTAGCCAGCATATTTGATATATCCCCTTGCGCCGCCCAAGATGCCTCGCGCGATTAGAGGTTTGCCTTAACGTCTGCCTCTTGCCTGTTGTTTCTCTAACCTGCTTCCCCTAGGCGTTCTCATTGAATGTGACCCTTCGATCAAGTCCATCATTGTTAGCATCGACAGCACTAACCATGAATACATCATCGAAGATCTTGACGATGAGCGCGTGGTCGTGAAAGAGAACATGGTCTCTATGCTCAAGGCTAAACTTGAGGATGTATGTCTTCTCGATCGCACATTTCTTACGCGCGTGCACTGCGTGTGCAGGACCTGATTTTGCTAACCAACATTCACGCAGCGATTAAAAGAAAACCTCCCTCCTGAGGAAGAATCCGGCTCCGAATAGACGTAGAGCGAGAATCAATAACGGCTTCAACTATAATAATATAAGGTCACGCTCTGTCAACCTGTCTCACGGCTATACTACAGCTTCGCAAATCTGGGCTTGGTCTTCTTCAACCCGCTCATCAAGCCCTCCGCAAAGTCCCTGCCTTGCACAGCCGCCGCATTCCAAATTGTCGTATACCTCAAGCTCTCGGCAACACTGTGATCCCGACCATGGTTGAGCAGCTCCTTGGTTCCCTGCACCGCAACAGGGCTCTTCTCCGCAAGTAATGTCGCCAGCGCCACGCCCGCGTGCACAGCTGCCTGTTTGGTCTCATGAACCTGGCTCACGAAACCCACCGACAGTGCCTCCTGTGCAGAAAAGTCCCGCGCTGTGAGACACACGTCCTTGACCCACGATGTCGAGCCAACAAGCTTAGGAAGGCGTGCGAGTGTGCCAATATCGGCGGCCATGCCAATATCAACTTCCTTGACAGCGAAGCGCGTGTTGGAGGCGCAGATTCGGATATCGGCGCAGCAGGCAATATCGATGGCAAGGCCGATAGAAATAGCATGAAGAACGCAAATAACAGCTGTGAATGTTGTAAAAAAACACCATGTATAAGTAATCAGGCCTTTGAATGTTTGCGTATGTGACACTCACGTTTTTCGCACTTCTCCATAGCACCGATGGAGTCTTGAAACTCTTCAATGTGGCTTCTCAGGACTTTCGCCTTTTTCGCGATATCTGCTTCAGAGCTAGAAAGAATCCCATCTCCAGAAGCAGCCTGTACATCCAGACCTGCAGTAAACGCTCGGTCGCCAGCGCCGCTGATCACCACGGCGCGCACATCCTCGTCATGGCTGAGCTGGTTGAATACGCTTCCGAACTCAAGCCAAACTTCTTGCGAAAAGGCATTGAGCTTCTTAGGCCGGTTGATCTCGACGTGGGCAACGAAAGGTCCTGGTGAGCTGACAAGTATGTGCTTGTAAGCCGTGTAAGCAGGGAGAGGCGTGGCAGAAGACATTGCGAGTGAGGACTATTATGGAATACCTTGCAAAGAAAGGGTTTGTATGAGCGCTGTTTATTAAATATGATGACGGCGCTGTTTATAAAGTCCTGAGAAGATAGAAGAAAGCCCGGGGTAATCGTGGGGGACAAGGCTTGGCTGTAACACAGTCATGTAAGTGGTGGGCCAGCTATGGAGATGCCGAGGTTTCTTCCTATTCTAGCCATGGCTAAGTCAGACTCACGTGTGCCGTACATGAACGGTTGACAGGGTCAATCATGACCATAACTATGGAGTACTAAGGTCGTTAGCGTTACGATCACCATTATTGAAGTTGACCTTGTTCTATATCTCCCTGAAACAAATCATACACACAATGCCAATTGAGTTGCAGAGTTTAATGAAAGTCTATTGTGTGTGCCAAGGCACGAGATCCTTTAAAACGACAAAGGCGATATCCGCCCAGATAGCATTATAATCATTTCCTAGTCGTCTGCCCTACCTGGGCTAGACGCCAATGCTCCTGTTGAAAAAATACGAACCAGACATATCCAGCGCAGCTAGTCGAGCGCACGTCACCAACATCTTCTTGTGCCTATCATGAAACCCAAGAGGGGGGCCTAGAGCATGGCTCTGGCGGCAATCCCCACACTAACAAGGAAAGCAAATAAAGAAAGAGCACATCTGCCGTTTACAGCAGAAGGGTTCCGAAGAGGGTGAAGGCAGTAGCAGCAGCGGTGACGTAGAGAGCACCGAAGCCGAGCGTGGCAGCACCGCTGTCGTCATCATCCTCATTGTTGGAAGCGGATGAATCACCGGTGGAGGTAGAGGAGCCAACAGCGACGCTGGCAGTGGCAGTACCACTGTCGGCGGCGAAGTGAGAGCCCTTGCCGTTGATACCAGGACCCTTTCCAGCACCGTCCTTCATGTATTTCTCGGCCTGAGCGGGCATCTCGGGCAGGTAGCTGGGGTCGACTTGCCAGACAGACTCAGACTTGGGGCACTCAACACCGTGAGAAGCCTTGAGGGCGCCACCGGAGCCGGTGGGAGAGGGGTCCTTGGAAAGGGCAGACTTGAAGAGATCGAACTCCTTTTCGGTCTCGACATTACCATTCTTGTCAATAGTGACAATACCGTAGTCGTTTTCCTCAAGAGAGTACTCGTACATGAGACCGCCTGAGTAGACAGAGGTCATCTCCTTGCTCATCATGGCACCGAGCTCCTCGAACTTGCGGGGGCGGTTCTTGATGCAACCGTACTCAGACAGGCTAGCAGAAGATTAGTTTAGGCCACAAATATAAAGGAAATTGTTCTACTTACAAGATGGGGATACCGTAATCGGTGAAGTTCTTGACCTTGACATCCCAGCCAGAGGTCTCGAAGTCACTGTTGCACCAGGAGTAATCATTGAAAGCGAAGAAGTCAGATCGGACTTCGTCGGAACCGCAGTTCATGTAATGAGCAGTCTGCATGCGGTTGGAAGAAACATCGGCGGCGGAGTAGCCGACGGGGATCTTTCGGAGCTTGCGGGCCTTGAGGTAATTTCTCATGTCACGGGTGATGGCCTTGACGTAAGGGGCAGACTTGTCGGTATCCTTCTCGTCGTTCATGACCTCGTTACCGGAGAAGAAAGCGAGGGTGTTGTCGTACTGGGCGAACATCTCAACAGTGGCCAAGACACTCTGGATGTAGGCGGCGTTGTATGAAGGACCAGGAGTGGCACGGTTGATAGAGTACTTGGGGTTGTTGACATCAAGAACGAGGTAGATGCCAGCGTCTGCGAGCGCCTTCATGCACTCGTCATGGTCGCCCTGGTTGTCAACAGCGTAGACTCGGATAACGTTGACACCGAGCTCCTTGAAGTACTTGATATCACGCTTGCAGACTTTTGGGTCGGCCAGAGGATCTTCGTTGGCCGCAGCGCCACCGGGTTGGTAGTCAACACCTCTGAGATAGAATCGCTCGTCACCAGCCCAGAAAGCTAACATGAATTAATACGGGCATGCTTCACCCCGATTCTGTGAACCGATTACTCACCATTGCCAGAAACAGTGACGGTGGGAAGAGAAGCGCGCTTGCTGGGGGGATCCTTGAGAGTAGGTGTGGCGGAAGCGACAGCCGCCAAAGCGGAGAGGAGGACGAAAGACTTCATTGTTGAACGGAATCGATTATTTGTTTTGTGAAGAGAGGATTGATTGTGATATCGGAAGCCAGAAAAGATCGTAGTGAGAGGATCTGGTGAGGAAAAAGAATTATAGATGAACTAGTAGGAAAACCCAACAACGAGGGAGTTGGGAGTAAAACGAAGGAAGAAGGAAGCACGACAGAATGCGTCGACCGATGGAAAATGGGAGATGATGAATTAAGTCAATGGAGAGAGGAAGAAGAAAGGGAAGGAGTATATAATACGAGAAAGATTGGAATGGGGGTTTTAAAAAGTGACCATCCGGGGGGGGGGGTACGAGTTACACACGGTCTACTAGGTACATTAGTAGGTACACAATTCGACAACTGCCTCAGAAGCCTCAAGCCTCAAGCCCCAAGGGATGGTAAATTATGGGCTCTCAACTCAGCATTGCATTGTGGTTGGGTAGGTGGCGTCCCTCCAGAGGCCAGAGTCTCTGTGATA
>JAAGWP010000686.1:0-19047 GCA_013266165.1 Fusarium graminum
CCCTTCCCCCGCGTCCATCGTCGTATCAGCGCCGAAATTTCTCTGTAGTACTGAAGCTGATCTTGTCTTCCTCTTCTTTTAGACCTTTACCGATTTTTTGGTAAGTTCTGGAGCCGTCTTGATGACTCTTGAGTTCATTGACGCGTTGCTAATCATACTCCTTTCATAGCCCACTACAAACCTCAATTGTACGTATCAACGGGACAATTCAACCTGCAGTTGCTGATAGGTCTTTTCTTTGCGATTTTGCAGTTCAAACTCACTTTTCAACCGTAAGTTTATAGCCCGATCGATCCCTCCATTGCGCAGGTGTCTACGAATTCAGAAAAGCTAGCTAACACGTATCTACTATAGAAACGATTCACAATGTCTGACCGTGTAAGTTAGGCCTATGTCCATATATACCGACCGAGCTAATATGTTTAGCATAACAAACGCTATTTCAGTTCTGTAAGAATCCCATTTGTCTTCAATTACCCACCGACTTCTATCCAATGCGTCTTTGTACCACTACGGCATACCACTCCTTACCCTATTGTCGACAAGCCACGGCCCATCCAAGCACGTCGAGACAAGCCCCAAAGGATTGTGACCTCGCAGCGAACCAGGAAATCTTGCTTCGAAACTCAAACCATACCAACTAAGACTCAAGCTTCGAACGGCACACACTACACCTAGCTTTCTATACCAACACTCCGCTGGCTTGAGACTCCCAACGACATCTGGGCTTGTCATCCTTCTAATTGCTACTGCGTTGTACCCCCACGATGCTTGACCTTGCCGACCTGGACGCCAATCAGGCCTCTTGGAGTGATTTACGAGCTCTTGTTGATACAGACATTGACCAAAGTTCTAGGACTCTAACAACTCCCGGGGTGGCGGCGGCGGCCGCGGTCGTGGTGCTTCGCGCGCCGTAAGTTAACCATTCAGCCCAATCAGCCACGTCCAATTGTTAACTACCCTAGCGGCGAGGCTATTACAACGTGGGCGGAATAATCCAAGAAGTCTACATGATCGTCAATCTAATAGATATATGGAATTAGAACTCGAGATCCTTCAGTGGGCCCTGGGCCCAGCAGCAGCAACAACAACAACAGCAGCAGTCCGCTCCGGCGGTGAAGGTATTCGAAAACTATGGTCTCGATATTTAATGTTGAATACTAACCAGTGACTCGCAGAAGCCAGCTGTACGTCTTCAGTCCTTTCTAGGGTGTTCAGATAACAGATTTAGCCTAACTGCCCATCAGCCCGGAACACGAGAAGTAATCCTATCAGTGCCTTGTCTTGCTGATCAACAATACTAATCAATGTTCTTATTCCACAGGAAGCAGATGCCGCTATGGCCGTGAGTGACCCTTTCCTGTATATCAACTATTAGCTAACATGACATAGTATTGGAGAGAGCAAGCAACCGTAAGAAACGCATATTGCCATTACACTCCAACGATTGGATTCGCCTCTAATCACTAGTTTTATGGACAATAGTCTCATTTTAATAACAAAACCGTGAGTTCACCCTTTACATTGCGGTGTCTTTTCAATGAACGTATACTGATTCACTCCGTCATTGTAGAAATACGAACAACTGTATAGAGTAAGTATTATTCCTCCTTGTCTCCCGTGTACTGAGGCCGCTAACATTGTTTACAGAACGCGATCGAGAAGCTGGCCGTGAGTGTAATCACTGACGCACGTCATCATGGGCATAGGCTGACTACATTGATTGTTAGTACTGGGCTGACAAGAAGGATGTGAGCGGACGATTTCGATGCACCTTATATACGATAGCACGAGTCTGACAACATGCTAGGAGCATGCCGCTAAGCGGCAGAAGATGGAGGAGGAGGAGGAGGAGGAGATCAAGGAGGAGGAGGAGGAGGAGGTCAAGGTGAAGAAGGAGGAGGAGGATGATGACTAAGCTGTTTGTTGTGAGTGTCCATCGCAAAGTATTTTGAGGGTTATTCGCTAACGACGGTTGGGAGACAGTATACGCTATATATATCTACACCACTGGCTATTGGAAGGAATATAATTAACACCGAAATGAGAAGCCTGGAAGAGGAATACTTTTGGTCGCAATTGTTTCCTCCTGCCGTGACCGATTATGTTTACGTTTGATGTTGTGGTCGGGTCTTTATTATCGCGACTCAATGGAACATGTTACTCCACTGTCTAACTGTCTACTTGGTGAGACATGCTGCTTCAAGGTTCGACATTCAGTCGTCGGCATCAGAGTTCTGCAACCATAATCTGTTTAAGGAAGTTGCTGAAGAATTGTCAGGACGCTGAGCAATGAAAATGCACCACCGTGTACAATATTGCTTGCGTAATCTGTGACGTGGCATCAGCCATTACTCAAAGACTGATACCTCTGACTGTCATGATACAAAACATTAATCGCCAGCCCTACACAGGTCAACCGTATCTCATACTTCGTTCCTGGCCCAAGGCTCAACCCATTTCACGCCATGTAGACCAAAAGTTACCTGACCACGCTTCTGACCGTACTCCCCGCCGTTCAAGCCTTCACGTTCACAAGCCCTGGCCCCTCCAAACCCATCGACGTCAACCAAGAAGTTGTCATAACAGACTGACTGGCATTCACGGATGGAAAGCCCTATCTGTATGACATCACAAAACATCCTCTCGACCTTGGAACCGCAGGCTTGAACATCAAGGTTCTTGACAAACCAACAAGGTCTTGAGTCTTTTATCTGCTTTGCCTCTGTAATGCAGACTGGTGATACTATTGTGTAAACGATCAGCTACACCAATGACTGGGAGGGGATTGGCAATGCACCTTGTTGACCTGCGTGAAGGGTGTCAGAAAACTCAATCGTCTAGACTAAAGGGGTGGGAATGATTAGGTAAATCTTTACTACAGTTTATGATAAGTTTGCCTAAGCCTTTTTGTCACTTAGTCTAAAGTGGCCATGGCACCCCGAGATCTGCTCGTCGAGCGACTTGGACGTTTTTGCTAGTGCTCTGTCCGTGCACACCGAGCTTTTTGCTGTTTCGTCGATACCCGATCATCGGCAGTTATAGCTGCAAGATACTTGACGTTAATTAACTACTCATATTATTTTTGTTTGACTTTGGCCTCCACGACGACGGCCAATGAAAATGCAAATGTTGTCATCAAGGTACACGAAGCATGTTGTGGCTTCACCTTGATGGCTTCAAGGGTCCACACCTTGATGAGCAGGATACGTGTAAGCCAGAAGGCATCGCAAGTCGAGCACCAGGTAGAAAAGGCTTATCACTTCCCGCCAACATGCTGAGACTGAATTGTCACTTGCGAATTGGCAACATTGGCATCGTTCTGGAGAATTCCTTTTTCTTTTCTCTTCCGCCGTTTTTCAATTCCCAATATGGCCAAGAACAAGGTCAGGAAAAGGACTCAGAACAAGGGCAACCGAAAGTCCAGTGTCCCTCCAAAGACTTTACCTGTCACACTCTTATCTGGGTTCTTGGTAACATCTTTCTCTCTTCCCTCATCAATCTGGCTGATCAAAAATAGGGCGCTGGCAAAACTACACTCCTGCAACACATCCTACGTAGCGAGCACGGTCTTCGAATAGCAGTAGTAGTCAATGACATTGGAGCGTATGTTCCTCTCTCTCATACACCTACAAGAAAAGCATACTAACTCTTACAGCATCAACATTGACGCGTCTCTCATTAAGCAGACGCACCGTATCAAAAAGACCCAAGAAAAGGTCATCGCTCTTCAAAATGGATGCATCTGCTGCACTCTCCGGGGAGACTTGTTAGAAGAGCTTGTCCGTCTTGCTCAATTGCAGGAGTTCGACTACATCATCATTGAGAGCAGTGGTATTAGTGAGCCAGAGCAGGTCGCGGAGACGTTTGACTCCCGCTTGGCGGAGCAGATGGGTGCCATGGGATCGATCGAAGGTGCGCCAGGATTGGATGCCGATATGGCGAAGACGCTCATGCAACTGTATGTCTGTATTGTCCTATCTACGATCAATTGCTGACATCGTTCTAGTAAAGAAGCGGGCGGTCTTAATAAGTTTGCTAGGCTCGACACAACTGTTACAGTCATCGATGCCTTCACCATGCTGCATGACTTTGACACGGATGATCTCATGTCTTCTCGTCGAGACGACGTTACACCGAAAGACGAACGAACAGTATCTGATCTGATGGTTGATCAGATCGAATTTGCCGATGTCATCATTCTTAATAAGCTTGATATGGTTAGTCGCACTTATGCTTTTATCTAGCACCCAATCAACTGACTGCTGTCCAGGTTGATCGATCGACACGGCCTCGTTTGCTGGATCTCATCAAGAAGCTCAACCATCGTGCCAAGATTCTTGAATCGACCTATGGGAAGGTAGATGTCCAGGAGATCGTCAACACCGGTAGTTTCAATCTTGAGACTGCGCAGTCTGGGTATGGATGGCTCCAGGATCTCCATGCCATGACTGTCCGTGAGGTACGTGAACTGGTCATGGCCGCAATCGAAGCGTCCAGAAACTAATCTGCAAAAAGGTCAATGGTCGCAACGTCGTCACTCCCAAGCCAGAGACTGAAGAGTACTCGGTTCGTAGCTGCATCTACAGTCGTCATCGGCCATTCCACCCTCGCCGACTTTGGGCATTGTTATATAACAAGTTCATTTTACAACTTGAGCAACCTGAAGATGACGAGGAAGATGAAGACGAGGGTGATGATGAAGAAGATGAAGACCTCGAGATGGTCGACTTACAAGACGTTCAAGAGTCCACCCTAGATGCGGTCTCAGTTGAACAAGACTCGTCTTCCTCAGGAGGCAAACGCTCAGCTCCATCATCTCCCCAAAGTCCGTCCTCCACTGTTGAGACAGCTCCTTCACCTGAACCAGTATCTAAGAGGCAAAGGTTGGATGATGCTGAGACATCCGACGCAGAAGAGCTTTTCCCGCCACCTAACGAGGTTATTCTCGAGACAAAGCGCAGCCACCCCACCTTTGCCCGTCTTTTTCGATCCAAAGGAGAATTCTTTCTTGCAACTCGACCTCACAGAGCTGGAGACTGGTCACAAGCCGGAGCCATGCTTACCATGACTGGCGGTAGGCCGTGGTTCTGCACTCTGCCACCGGAAGAGTACACGACTGGCGATGCAGAGGTCGATGGATTGGTCCAGCATGATATTAGAAAGGGCGGCGAATGGGGTGACCGTCGGCAAGAACTCGTATTTATAGGCGAAAATCTGGACCACGAAGCGATCGAAGGTATGCTGGATGAGTGTTTGCTGACGGAGGAGGAATTCTCAGACTGGCAGGCCGTCATGAGAGATAATAGTAAGGATGATGAGCAAAAGCGCGAGGCGTTGGAGGACCTGTTCGATGATGGGTTTCCTGATTGGTCGGGAGATGGAGAGGAGGAAGACCATGAAGGGCATGATCATTCGCATCATGATGCCGCACGGTCACTTAGACAGCATATCCAAGAGGTCGACTAGAACTAGATTTGTGTGAGAAAACAAAAGTCAATTTTCTTTATCGTGCTCAAATGGGGTATCATTTCCTTGGAAGCAAACCTTCGGCTCCTTGCCGGCATAACGCCTTGTCCATTCCTGATCAAAGAGTTTCACTTTGTGCCGCCCTTTTGTGTAGCTTCCCAATCCAGTTGCGCCTCGTCCATAGGCCACATTAAAAAAGCCAATCACGCGTCACCCAGCATAGCAAATGCAGCATCAACAGCCTCTTTCGTCACAAAAGCAAGAACCTCAACATCTTTTCCCATCCAAATGCTTCCTCTAGCCCATCCGCGAATCAGACACCTCACATACCAAATAGATAGGTATTTGTTGTATCTGTGTACCCTGATCGTGCAGGACCGTTTCAGACCGCGCCTCAGCTCGGCCATCCAATCGTAATCTTCCCAGCGGATATCGGCGCGTTCCATAGGACAGAACAGATCTTGAGCTTCTTGGCTGGAGTTTGGCGAGGGTTCTTCGGTTGAGAAACTGATGGCAAGTCGGGCAGGTCGGCTTCGGTATGTAGCGATACCATAGACAGGGACTTGACATCCATGGGAGTCGGCGCATGCGACGCTATTGTGATGATTGGTTGGTTGAACTGTTGAAATAGAAGTTAATACCAAGCCATATTTACCATTGCTTATTGTTGGCTTACCGCATACGTTTCCAACATTGATGTGTTCGCGAACAATAAAGTCCATAGTCGGTTTATCAATATCCCCAGCGCTGTTCCCTGTCCAGTGGCCAAACACAGCATTGAGAAAGTCCTCCATAGTGTCTCTAGTTGAAGCAAGAGTTGTGGTCAAGTCAGTCGCAAGACCACAGGCGTGAAGGATATCAAAGCATCGTTTCAGCTCCACTTCGTCGAGGTCGTCGGCCGTTTCAATAGACCGAGCGTCTCTAAGGACATACTCGCCGAGTTCCAGGGAATGGAAGAGACGTTGGCGTGAGTCGACACTGGATCGTGGTTCCGGGGAAGGGCTGCGGCTGTCGATGTCTATCGGTTCAATGGGATCCGACTCTTGCTCTTCTCTCTTGACAACGTGGTAAGAGGATGATTGGGGTTGGAAGAGCACAGGAGGGCGGAGAGCCTCACAAGCCGACAAGGTCGAGGAGGAAGGTTGGCTGCTCATCGTGCGACTGCTTTAAGGAGAGGGAAGAATCAATGTTTAAATCGATGTGCTCCATGAGGAAGGACCCTGAGGCTTGGGAGACTCCAGCAGTGAATCATCGTGGCGGCAATAAAGGAGGCATTCTTTTAGCAAAGCCAGTGGAGCTACAAAAGGAACAAAAGGTTATCACACGGAAAGATATGCGGCCTTGCCCACGGTCGAAATAACGCAAAAAAGGTAAAAAGGTGAAAACACTGCAAGTATGGGGTTGGGGGGCAGTTCAGCAAGCAAAGCAGCTAGACCGAATGTGTAGGGGGCTGAGGAACAAAAGCATCACAAATAGCAGGCACAATTCTTGCACTTGGTTCAGGCCTAACTCGACAAGGTTGCACTTATGCACATGCCGCCGTTCAGGGAATACTCACGTATTTAGCACTGTTTCCGCGTCGTCATGGGATGGATACATATCAAATTAGCCAAGCCTGAGTATCATTGCACTCGTTGACGATTTCATGATCTTGGACAATTTCGGTTTGTCTAGTTGCAGTCAAGGGATGGCAGTTGTATGCCACCCTCCCAGATAACAGAACTAAGAAGGGGGTTGTCTGCAAGCACAGATGTGATTAACGCCTGGCCAATAAAACAAACAGGACCGTCCGTTGGAGTCATCTCGTCTCCATCAACGTTGTTTTAGTAGAGGCTTGGCCCACAATGTCCGAGCAACTGTACCGTATAGACTCAGTAGATTCACCACGCCCTGTGGATACAGTCCAAGTTGTCAAGCTAGTGAACACCAGCTCTTAATGGTTACGAGTGCGGGAAGACAGCTTGAGTCAGCAGTAAATTGTCTTTATAGCCGTCTTCCATCCAAGCGACTGGATAATATGCTCTGAAGTCAGTGGCTTGAGTCCACAGGACGTGGTGAATTTATTGAGTCTATACGGTGATATGAACGTACAATCGAGCAAAAAGCCTGTACCGACGGCGGTTGATGTTTCATCTTGGTGTGATGACTTCACGAGAGCTGCCCAGCTTGCTACCCCGGTTGCAGTACAGAGCGAGACCTCGATGAGCCCATCCCAAGGAGACAGCCAGCGGGTAGGTAGGTTCAGAGTGAGTGATGACAGGTATTGATACCCGAATATCTATGGATATACTTTGCCGGTTTGGCCTCCACAGGCAAATGCCAAAGCTAGTCATACCCGCTGTCTTGTCAGATGAGCTGGTGGTGTGAAGAGTTTTGTTTTGACATTCCTGATAAACACATCTGGTTCAAAGAAGATAATGTTTTCTTTTTGACAAAAGACCCAAGCCCTTGATGACACCGGATACTCGAGACAACAAAGGCCCCAGTGGTCCCAAATCCCTGCAGAAGGTTTGTTGTGTCAGAATTATGCAATTTACATTTGTGCTGGTCGAAAGCTTGTCCCTGAGAGCCAACTTGGGCAGTGGAATAATTGCGCTTGCTCATCGAAAGTGGGAAAAGCATATCCGATTGCTAAAGCTCGATCCCCTGTTTTTCGTCGTACAGCATCGATGTGACTGTTGCGTGACGAACTTTAGAAGCTCCTGCTTACCACGGAATACAAAAGAAATCAAAATAGCATGCAGTGTTGCTTGTCGGGATACAGCCCGGGAGTTATCAACCGCGCGTTTTCACCTTTTGAATCCGTAGCTCCACCACGGCAGACCACTCCATAATATGCACAAAAGCCCACCCTGTCTCTTTGATATGCTCTTCTAAGAAGGATCGCCGCTCATTCTCAACCTAGGAGAGCAATGTGTAGCCGATCTCGAGCAAAGGCAGCATTAAATGGTCACCAGGGGTGGGTTCATCGTCAGCAACCACATCATGAAAGCGTCCGAATTCACATGGGCTCCCCCTCCGACTCTGGTATAGCCTGGATCTAGGCCAAATTGTTGGGTGAATTCCGTAGGCTGTAGGGGTAGTCCCTTATCCCTGGACGGCCTGCCCCTCCCTGTCTCGGGCGGCGAAGCTGTCCGAGTGTTCTGATAGGTCAGCGACAGATTCGACCAGTAGGAATTGAGTACTCGCAAGTGCGACGTGCTACTTGGGAAAAGAGGCTTCAAGCTACCGTTTTTGGGGGACTGGGTCGTTCATACGGGCGCACATTCTTTGGGCCAGTACTGTTGGAATTGGAGAGCCTTATGGTGGCTTGGTATGTCTCGAAGTTGTCTCCGAGTGTTGGTGTGGCCTTGTATGTCGACAGGGAGGCTTTTTTTTTTTTTTTTTAATTAGGTGGGTAGGTAGTTCCATGATATGAAGGCGCATTTATTGGCAAGCCGACGCTGGTAGCTCGTTTTCAGGACTGTATCCCGTGTACTGTACAAACTTGTAAATGTTGCATCGTCCGTCTGCAATTGCACATGGCATCTAGCCTCATATCCGCTGCCATTTACTATGTCTTCTGTCTTTCCTTGCTGTGACGTGTGCGTGTGTTAGCCCCCCAGTCAATAATGTCAACAACTGGAGACAAGATTTGCCTTTGGTTCGTAGTCTAATGACTCCACTCGTTGGTCTCGGAGAGCTATCTACCAATCCAAAGCGTCGGACTTTTTCCCGTTACTCTTCAACCAATCCTGTATCTCGGTCTCCCCACCTCACCCTGGCCTGGCTGTTTTCTCTTTCTTTCTCAGGGTCATGGTCATTACCAGTCTCGCATCGATTTCCAACGTTCATTTCGATCTAGCCTAGCCCCCGATCCCAAATATCACTGTGCAGGGCCCTGTCAAGATCTGTCAGCTTCAGGCTGCCGGGCACCAGGAAAAGACCCTCTCGGCCATGTTGTCTTATCTCTGGACTACTGTCGTTTTGGGAACTCGAGGTGCTACCTTTCGACCGGTTCACAATGCGAGATAAGGTTTGCCTCTGGCTAGAGCATGCATCTGGGTCTGGTGCATTCCAAGCGGCCAACCGTTGGCCAAGTCCCCTCTCAGCTTCCAGGCTGGACCGTCCTAGAACACAGCTCGACTACTGTGAGAAAATACAGCTACTGACAATACTTTGTTTACTGTGTCTCTCCAGCAGGCGCTACAATATTGTTTGTTCTAGTCCCTGTTCTCTCCACTCAGCGCCGCACGTCAGCTCTGTAGCCCACTAATGTGATCATTGTGATGCATAATTCATACCTCGTAGCACCCTCCTTTCCACATGGCTTGGTACCCTTCCTCTCAAAGTCGGCTTGATTGCTGAACGCATACTGCATACCTAAACATCCATCTACTATACGTACAGTACTTGCTTGAAGATAATGTTTCTTTTTCCTTCCCACACTGTCTTTGTCATTTCTCATGTCTCTCCTTATAATCCTATTTATACCCAACCCACCCCTTCCCGCTGATTCCTTGGTGTGTCCAAGCTCTGTACTTACTAGCTCCCCCTACTCTCCACTTCAAATCAACGGCCACCATCATATCAAAATCACCGAGTCGTCTGCCATTGCTGCCGGACCACAAGTTACACTGACTCGCTACTCCATATACATCCACTGACCGCCAGACATGAACACTGCCTACACAGGCCTACATCACCCGGCGCAGCATCCTCTCGTTGATGAAACACAGGCTTACGAAGTCTACCCGCCAGTTGCCGATGCAAGTCTCCTACCCCAGGACCCCCTAGGGATGGGGTTCGGTGGTGAACTTCCACAGGCCAACTGGGGGCAGTGGTGGTCCCCCCCTGACGCTGAATTTGCCGAACCGGCCTCTATGACCGGTCCAAACGTCTTTTCTCACAATCTCCAATCTCAGCATTACAGCTTCGGTCTGGACAACACAGCGCGATGGGAGTCACCGGCTTCCTCAGCATACAGCTATCCGCAACCCTCCCCATCCGTTGATTCTCCCAGCACGGCGATTTCGACGGTCGACCTAGAAAGCCGCCGTGCTTCCTCCGCAGCATCATCCGATAAGCAGAAACGCAAGCGAGCCGCGCCTCCTCCCCTCGCGACGAAATCGACAAGACGCACATCTACAAGGAAAGCGGCAAAGCCAGAGGCTGCCCCTGACAAGCCTAAACGCCGCGCTAGCAAAGCAAAAGCTGCTCCTCAATCTTCACCAAAGTCAGACTCGGACGAAGAGGAGGGAACTAAAGACCACAGCAAACGAGTTCAAGAACGAAACCGCGTCGCCTCCAACAAGTTCCGGGTCAAGAAACGAGAAGATGCTAAAAGACTCCGAACTGACGAAATGGAAGTGGAACGAGCCAACCAAGACCTTTCAGCCACTGTTTCGGACCTTACGATGCAAGTCTACGAGCTCAAGATGAGGCTTCTACAACACACCGACTGTGGGTGCCATTTGATTCAAAACTACATTTCGAACGAAGCACAACGATACATTCAGGACTTGGGTACCGACAAGGAGCAACAGGCAACTCCGCCCATTCCGCCTCAACACTTTTGCTGATCTTGGTGCATACTTCTCCTTGTCGGATGATTGCTTGTTATGGTATGAGAAACGAGTTTAACGAATCTGGATAAAACACCATGGTTGAAGATATTTTGCCATGTTTATGGGAAGGGGAAGGAGCGTTAAAGGGTCGGACTAATGGTTGTTTGCGTTTCGAAATTTCGAGTATGTTTCCAATGGTTCCGCTGTTGATCTCTGTTGCGATTGATGGCGAGTGTTTCTCTTCTGCCAGTAGCTCTGGGCTCGACTCTGTCTTGGAGATACATCTCTAGCTGAGGACGGTGTGTATAGATAGCATAGACAGGAGGAACAGTCCTTAGATGATATGTATTACGTAGTAGTACACCAATTGTACTTGTCCAGAGTGCAAAGACGCCTCGTCAACTGAGCACAACTTATCCAATAACATTCTACGGTGGGCTTCCGATGATCTTTTGACAGTCATTTGATACATCACATTTCTGTCGTGCTACCAAAGGTATTTGACAATGTATCTCTGACCCCCAATGCCACCCCCCGGGTGTTTGAGTGGACGGGATTGATATGATCTCTAGTTGATGTTGATTGACAAGGGGAGGTGTCGCTTCGGATGGCATTGATTGGAGCGCTCGAGACAGTCGGTGTCGCAACCGTCACTGGTCAGTATCTGCATATTGGCTTGATCCGATAGGGAATCCAACCACGCAAGCTTTACCTTACCTATCAGAGATAGGTCCCAAGAATTGGCGAACTCGCAGGCTGCGCTATCAACGGCGGCGTTGCAGAAGCGGCCGCAAACAGGCATCGAGGGCAGTGGGGAACAGTACGATAATGTGCCCAGGCGTGCTTCACGTCAATCAAACCCAGGGCAGGCCACAGCGCCAAGAGCGCAAGGGAATTCGAAGTTTTCTTTCAGGTTCCCCCCTAGCCTTTGAGATCAGTGGGGGACACCCTCTTTTTCCAACCACGTTACAGTATTCTACGAATCACATCCATATCATACAGCGTCGGTATCTGCTACATAGCCAGATGTTTTGCTTCGTCTTTTGTTTTCTGGTGACTCACGTTAGTTGCAACCTGTAGCCTCAAATAGCCACGTCCCGACGATCACACACTGCTCAAATTGCACAGTAGCCAAGGCATTAGGGGGTCCCTCCCCGCAGTAATGCCATGCGCGTATTCGGGGATTTTGCAGTTGTTTACCACTTCAGGAGTAGTCGCAGTTTCGGGAGTACGTCCGTCTCCCCAGCCAGCTGAATGACAGGCACGTTCCCTTCCCGATGTCAGTTTGCCGCACCATAGGCCTGTTGGCGACAAGATTGAACGTTTGGATATTTTGGGGTTGCGACAGGTATCGTGTAGACATGATCGACTCGATGCATCGAGCAGAAAACAGGTATCGCGTTGACGGTGAGGTTACATGACTACTCCGCCCAGGCACGGAATTGAGATATTCTCGTCTGCACTGAGCAGAAGAAAAGTCCAACGGCAAAAAGCCACTCCAAGACTATCAACCAATCATAGGGCTGCCGGAACCGTCTCCGAGCGACTTCGAAGCCAATCAGAATCTAAATCACTTTCGTTGGCCCTTACAAATGGGAGCACTCGAACAGTATTTAACTCCCGCGGAAATAGATGAATATTGCTATGGATCAGCAAGCACGTCAAGAAATCAGGCTGAATCTCGATCTTCCTGTTGAGTTTACCTGAACATCTCACCAGTTCAGGTCAAGTGAATGATTCATCAACCTGATTGATCCTTGACCATCAAGAGATGGACTGGCGCAGTGTCGAATCGAGACTATATTCTTGCCAGTTCGATTGCACTGGGCTATCATTATATCCATACTACCTAGACTACGACTACGTGCGGCATCATGGTCACACATTACAGCTAGGTCTGGGTGGATCTACAACAGAGTCCTATCGATCCCCACGATGACATCTGATGCCAGGCGGACCTGGAACAACATAATCTGCCTTGAGTATCCGTACTTGCTTTGCCGACGAAGCAAAAGATAAGAGACATCAATATGTCATTCCAGTAATAGGTCCCAATTGAGGGTCACTAGAGTGACTTCGAGTCGAGGGTCATGGTGGTCAGACTGCACAGCACAACTCGAACAAAATAACACAGCAAACCATTAGCGGAGACTTTGCTACGGAATCGTACACTCAAAGGGGCCGCTAGAAAAAGAAATTTGCGGCTGTTTAACATGGGCTCTAGGTATGTGAGTTTGTAGTGTGCTAGTTGTCGCCCGATCACGGATAACGCTGCAATGAAATACGGATCATGTGGCGGAAATTACGCTCGCTCACTCTTGGAGATTCTGCAACAGCACTAGCTCACGGGCTTCTGCTCCGTGCCATTCGATTGGTGCCAACAACAGCGATCCAATATTCTTGTGGCGGCCCAACCGTTGTCTCCGGAGCTTACCAAGTACTCGGAGCCCCTCGCCGAACTAGATGATTGGTCGTCAACTCCCTTGGTAGGTACCTAGGTTGGAATGGATGGTGGTACAAGATGTGGAAGTATATTTTATGAAAGGTGGCCCCGTGGCTATAGAGTTTATACGAAAGGCGAATGTTTGTTTTTATGCAGGGTCAAAACTTTAGAAGCGATCATGACCATGTGTCCAGCGATGGTCTGCGATGAGATTGAAGCTTATAGGATACTTGCCTCGACCGGACGATAAATACTTTTCTAAAGTATGCCTCAGCATGATAACAGTACTCTTTCATTTGCAAGACGTAGTGTCCAGAAATTTTCGTATAGCGAAGACGCTACGACTACCGCAACGATACAGAGGTGTGAACATGTTGTGGCATGCAAATATTTGTAAAAGACAATCGTGTCCAGGCTTGTGAGACGCCACCGGTTATTTACGATACCTCAGGTCTATTAAGAAGAAAACATCCAGTTAAGACGCATGCAAATCTACTGCCTCTACTGCATTGGAATGAACAAAGGCTGTGTACGCCAACAGCAGTTCTTATGATTCAGTGATGCTTCTAGAACGGCTATGCTGGAGAGCAACCCTGCAAAGAGCAATACCGTCATGTAGTTTGGTGCGCACTCCTTACTAGAACTTCACATTTGTATCTTGTACTTGTCCTTGTTTGGGAGCTCATGTAAAGATTGGGGGACAAGAACATAAGAATATACCATATGGACGGTGTTCTCAAATGCGTCGTCCTCTACCGAGGGATGGGTTGACGAGATAATGCACGGGAAAGAAAGTGCTGTATTGATTGGCAAGTCTCTTAGCTTTGCCTGTGCCCCTTTTTGGTTACTGTTACTCCGTGTGGGTAGCAAACATGCGAGGGTTCTCTGGACATCGGCCCTGGCCGGTGACGTGCTCATTAGAGCCAGAAATGCCTCGGTGCGATATATAAAGAGTGTAGCAGATACAGGCTATCGCGAAGGTATTCATAGAGCAGAATCTAACAGACATGATTGTCATGAGGTTTATGCATCTGCAGACGAACTTCACTCATTACTGTTGAGGATTAATCATTGCGCTTATCCGACCCGAGACCAGAGTCTCAACTTAAGCCATCAGTCTCGAGATCGTCCATCACCTCGACCAGGTAATACTCATGATCAATTTGAGGAAGGCATGATGAAGCAATCTATGAATTTCGGCAAGTGAAGCTTGATTGAAGCGCGATTCCGCTATCCTGGCTGCCAGCTTATGAGTATCGGCCTCGGCTTGCCGTTTTGGGAGAGGCTGCGAATATCGCTATATCCGAGTGTTAGAGCTGTCATGCACGGCAGTGGAAGCAGATGATAGAGGTAGGATAATTAATGATTTTAAGGATTTCTTGCATATTTGTGTTCAAAATCCAATCGGTAGTTGATGCGTAAACGGACTTTTACATTTATGTGACTTTGAATAACATACAATACAACGAATGCTGCCTTAGCACGGCGGTTTCAGCCGACGCCAACTGCCGCACAATGGAACCGTAGGCTTCCCGCTCTTCAGGGCCGACGACGCGGGGTCTCCGCAATCTCCACGCCGGCCCGTGAGATACCCAAGGTAAACAATAAAGGAGCCTCAATTATAAGATCGATTTGGACGAGAGTCGCAGTTGAACTTGATCACGACAAACATCACCACTGCTTTTACTGTTATCATCTGCTGCACAATTACCCCTGTATCCCCTAGCCATCGTTAACCGAACAACAACAAAAAAACAACACGTCCTGATCACGGAAAAGTCACTCCCAAGCACCAAAGTAATCATGGCGTCCGAGACTGTGCAGCCTGCTTACGCAGGACAACCTGCCAATGTCCCCGGTGCGAATGTGTTTGACTTTATTTTCAGTAGCCCTTTCCAGCATGAGAGTGACTTTGTTCCGCGCACGCGACGGGTACCCAAGGTCCGTGATGATCAGCCCATTTTCGTTGACCACGCCAGCGGTAAGTTACATCACCCCTTGAAGTCAAGCCTTACTCAATCAATCGTCATCACTCAATTTCTTCCACTCACTGAGTCACTTCATTACTCACCACCATACAAAACCCATCGCGACGCATGCTAACATCTCAGAACGTCCCCTCACATTCTCTCGCGTGAAGCGCGACGCCCTCACTCTCGCCACCAACCTCCAATCCCTAGGCCTTGATCCCAATGCCTTGGAAACTCTCCCGCCAACGGCATCATGCGCCGGCGCACAAGTTGCACCAGTGGTGCTCATCCAGCTCCCCAACTGTCTCCCCTTCGCGACGTTGATGATGGCCACCATCGCGGCTGGTCTCACCGCCACGTTGGCGTCGCCCTCGCTGACCACCACGGAGCTTGCCTGGGTCATCAAGAACTCACGACCGCGTGTGCTTTTCACCACAAAGTCTATGCTTGAGACTGTTGAGCAGGCGCTCGACACACAGGAAGATGAGGCCTACAAAAACAGTGTGCGTGTCTACACTGTTGATCTAGCGACGGATCTGTATCCCATCGCACCCGCTTCGCATGCTGAGGAGGGTGACTGGAAGAACCTTCTCACACTATCCAAGTCAACCCTTACCGCTGCTCATCCATTCTCACCCGAATCAGCGGCGACGCGCACGGCTATCATCCTCTGGTCCTCCGGCACCTCAGGACGATCCAAGGGCGTCCTGCTCTCTCACCAGGCCATCAACTTCTCCATCGCGTCGCTATGGCACGACGCCGACTTCTACGGCTTTCACCAACGATGGCTCGGCTACGTTCCATTCTACCACGTCTTTGGTCTCACCAACATATTCCTCCTCGCTCTTGCGACAGGCTCTACGGTGTACACTATGCCCGCGTTCAAGCTCGACACAGTTCTGTCGGCCATTCCTCGTCGGCAGGTCACTTATCTACACATGGCACCCCCAGTGGCTGTGATGCTTGCAAAATCGCCCCTCGTTGAGCCATTCGCGCGACGGGACGCACGCGGTCGCAACGCCTTCAGCAGTGTTGTCGCAGGCGTGACAGGCGGTGCACCCCTCGGCCACGAGGTCGTGGAGAAGGTATTCCACAGGCTCGGCTTCCTGGTCAGATTGGGCTACGGCATGTCAGAAGCGTGCAGCATCACTGTGCAACGAGGTCTGAGAGAGAAGGACATGAACAACTACAAGAGCGATACAGGCAGGCCTCACTGGGGTGTTGAGCTTATGATCGCCGCGACAGGCGAGGAACCCACAGGCCCGACCACAAAGGCTTCACCGTTCGGCGCACCAGGTGAGATCCTCGTGCGCTCGCCCGGCTTGATGAGCGCCTACGTTCCTACTCAAGGTCTGGGCAGCTCCGAGACACCAGACATGAGCGTCACCGCCGAGGCCTTTACTCCGGATGGATGGCTGCGCACCGGCGACGTGGGCACGCTCGACGAGGAGGGAAACCTCTGCATCACAGATCGCATCAAAGAGCTCATCAAAGTGCGCGCATACCAAGTTGCGCCCGCTGAATTGGAAGCTATTCTCTGCAGCAGCGACGACGTAGCAGATGCCGGAGTAGTCGGCGTCCACGACAAGAGCGAAGCTACAGAGTGGCCTCGGGCTTACGTTGTCGCGGCGGACCAGGACAAGTCGGAGGCTGACCTCAAGGTCTTGGCGCACGAGCTCAAGTCATTAGTCGAGAGCCACGCAGCGCGATACAAATGGCTCGTCGGGGGAATTGTTTTCGTCAAGCAGATCCCCAAATCACCGAGTGGTAAGATTCTCCGACGGGTGATCCGTGATGGTGGCGTGCAGGGTTTCGAAGTGATGCTCTACCAGCGCAAGAAACGCGACCACAAGCTGTAACAAAAACGTCCCAAGACCTTTGACCGCTGTAATGAACTTTACCCCTGTTTCCATAGTTTTTAAGCAATTCTCCAGATTTTCTAAGAATAAATTTCTAGCCTAAATTCACCCAAGCCAGATTCCTTTCAATGTTTACGACCAGCTTACTAAAACACGCACCGTGATTGGCTGTTAGGACGGGCGGACGTGACGGGTTCGGCCTCGGGCTTAGCCTCTTCGGACAAAGGTGTGATTTTCGGTCTATACATGAAGTGGAGAGATAAAGAGCAAATGGGTATAAGACAGGCTTGGGAACGGCAGGTATCAAGTGAATTCGACAGTATTCACTAGAAGACTTCTATTGCATTCATTGCTTGTAAATTAAAGCTCAAGAATAACATCATCGACGCTGTGGCGAATTGCTTTATTAGTGCCCTTCTTTCTCAACTTGATCATCATCTTTAAAGACAACAATCCAAGTACACAAGAATAACACATAAAATGACACACATCACCTCAGAAACATCCCCCCTCCTCTCCCCGGAACCCGCAATTGAGCGATCCATCTCTTACAGCAACTCCCAAGCCTACGACCCTCGCACGCTACACTCCGACTACAGCAAACATGAAGAGTGCCATGTCGACTACAGCGACATCCTCCGCGACATCATTATCGGCTTCTCAGATGGCCTCACAGTTCCATTTGCCTTGACCGCAGGGCTTTCCAGTCTCGGTAGCGCAAAGGTCGTCATCATTGCCGGCCTCGCTGAGCTATTCTCCGGCATGATCAGCATGGGTCTGGGCGCGTACCTAGCTGCGGTGACAGAACGCGACGCGTATCATTCGCAAGCGGGCAAGAAGGAGTTTTCGGTACAGAACAGACCATCAGATGAGAGGACGGGCGTGTACGATGTGTTGGAGAAGTATAGCATCTCGCGCAATGCTGCGACACCCTTGGTAGACGAGCTTTGCAAAAACCCTTCTGAATGGGTACGCTTCATGATGGACTTTGAACTCAAGCTTGAGGAACCCAACGTGCATCGCGCATGGATCTCGGCAGTCACCATGGGTCTGAGCTACTTTATCGGCGGCCTAATCCCCATGATCCCCTACTTTGTCATGTCGCGCGTGCGCGAAGCCCTCCTGGTCTCCATCGGCATCACGGTCGCGGTGCTGCTCGTCTTCGGATACGTCAAGAACTACGTCGCTATTCGAAACCACAGGGCAGGCGTTTGGGGCGCAGTGCAGACACTGGTTATTGGCATGTTGGCAGCTGGAACAAGTTACGCGATTGTGCGGGGTCTGGATCGAAATGATTCGTAAATATCTGGTGTGATTATGGCACGATGGAGGCGTTCAGGATGGCGTTCGATGGCTTTTTACTGGGACAAACCGGGCACGCGGATGTGCTCGTGATCGATTTGGGTGGGCTGGTTCAGTTGCATGGATGCGACGAGGACAAAAGTGACGATTAGAAGAATATTCGTATTAATGACCGAAATGACAAGACTCCATTCCTCCAAGGCCCAAAAGGCTATACCCCCACCACTTTTCTCCTAAATTCCCCCTCCCCCCAATCGTTAGTAGTATCCTTGTTCATGCGACATCAAAAGTACTCACCTGACAGAGAAAAAGATGAAGCCATCGCCCTCCCCAGAGTGATCGGAATTGAGTCATCCAAGCCCCCAAAAGGGACGAGGATGCCGCGTATCGAACTTCAGTCTTTCCCAAACAAATCCTCGCAAACACTTCCCATAGACACGAACCGACGGTCAAGACCG
>JAAGWP010000687.1:0-14006 GCA_013266165.1 Fusarium graminum
GTAGTAAGCATTTTAAAATAATAATGAATGATGGAAGAGTAAGATAACTAAGAGAATAGATATAAAACGAACATATAACTTGAAGGGAATTAAATATGTTTTATAACTTTGAGGGCCGTGAAGACTACGAGCTCTCGCATGTCTATTTGCAGAATGCGTTGATGAGGATATCTAGGCTATTACGCTATACTTAGATGCGTGCCCTGAAAATCCGCGTTTTGAAACAAACCGCTATGGCCCAATGTTTACGCAACTATACCGTATCGGGGAGGTACTCCAGCTCGAGGGTAGCTAGGATGTTTCAAGGAAATGTTCATGACAGTATTGAGGATGATCATCATGGAGTAGTTCCCTAAAAGAGAAGGTGGAAACACCATTTAGTACAATTTCATACGTTAGCTCAGGGGTTTCCGACCTCCTAGAATCCGACCTCCGACCCATTTCTCCATATCATAACTGCTCATATCTAAGTTAATCATCACGTGTGTCCCACATAATAACACCAATTACATTTAGTAACTAGTTGGAGGTCGGATACTACGGGGGGTCAGAAACCACCTGAGCTAACTTACTGTGAGCCCATATAATAGAGTTCAGGTATAGCGGAATTGCACCCGAGCGTTGAAAGCACAGACTTTACTTCTCGTAAACAATCACGGATGTGCTGTCATAGCGCTGTCACATGCGAACTGGCATGCCAACGACGCACTAGCATGGTCTCCACAATACAGTTTTTAACGGCACTGTATAGTGTAGAATTCGTAGGAGCAAGTAACAGTAGTCTTGGAATAATCACCAGTCTGAGGATACGGAATAGATTGATAGCGGTGATATCAATGTAAGTCGATAGCGATAAGAAAGGGCCGCCATAAGTAGGTTTTATTATCAAGAACAAGATTTGGTAACACCTAGAAAAGAATTACGCTCAAATATGGGGAACGGTGGGTGCCAGTCTCCTATCGTGGCTCGCCAGACTGAAGCAGAGACTTAGTCAGGATTTGGAGGCCATGCCAGCAGCTTGGTCTGCCATACTCCAAACACTCTTATATGCAACAAGAGCAGCGGTGTCCAAGGGTGCGGGCTAGAAGACTACTCTTATTATTGTCGTATTAGTGAAACTCCTTTACTAATAGGTTTTAAGAAACGCTAGATTGCTCTCCTGCTACCGATATTAATTCGGTATTAATAGAAGGGTTCTTTAGGTATCTGGATTTTGCTCTGAATATCCACCAAATGCTAGAAAATAAGAACGTCACGCCGACGATGAGTGCGGCCCAGTTCATATTGCCAATGTTTTCACCTGTGACTGGAAGATACAGCGGCATGCTAGTAAAAAGTTAGTACTTGAGACTAGTACAAAGCGCTCGAAATTCACAACGTACACAAAGATTATAACAGTCAGTAACGCCCATGCAACAGCAATGTAGTTCACAAAGTATCCCCATCTACCAAGGTCGAAGTGGGGGCGAGAAGGGAGAATTGAACGACCTCGAACAAGAGTCTATTGAAAGAGTCAGTAGCTAGATGATACTGCGAACTAACAGTGCTTACAACTGTAACTGGTATCGCATAGGCAAGGGCGTAACAAACTCCCGCACCACTGACGATAGCGTTATAGGCCAACTCACTGCCCAAAGAGATAAGTCCGATAATAACTTCAACCACCATAATTGCGTAGATAAAGTTTAAAGGAATCTGTAGCTTGTGATCGATCTCCAGAAGACGAAGGGACCATGGGAACGCATTGTCCTCCGCCATGCGCCAGCCAAGACGGGAACACGAAGACAGAATACCGGTACAGACAAGCAGCTGAGGAGCAGAGTTAGCAAGAGTGATGAAGAAGTGAGGCTGATAAATTTACATTTACAACACCGAACACTACTGCGACATAGATACCGGCATACTCATTTCCCGCCACGTCCGAGAACCAAGTGACATACGGTGACCTAACCATAAGTTTGAGTCAAGATAAGAGGGATCGAGAAACTTACAATGATGTCACATACTGAGCGTAGTTGCCACAGCAGAAGAGCAGGATAATGTCAGTAACAATAGTAGCAACGCCAGAAAGCACCATAGACCAAACCATGGCTCTCTGCGTAGTGTCAGCGAGTCAGTAGTTCGTGGAGTGTAGATACTTACCGGTGCATCTTGTGACGCGTTCTTCATCTCCTCAACCAAATGCATCATGCTATCTGTGCCAGACAGGCCATACAGAGGGGTATAAAAGCTAAGTATAAACACCCACCTGTTATTTGTGTATCCCGAATTGTTAATAAACTCAGCAAACACGAACTTTGCGTTAGATTTAGGGGCTGTGGTAAGCAGAGTGATAGCCCAACCAAAGAACCCAAGGACTGTGAACACAGCGCCGACAATGCTGTATAAAGGGAGTGCACTGGGCTTCAAGTTCATCAGGAACGGGATGACCAGCAACCCAAGATATATCAAAAAGGTTTGGTAAGGCTTACAATGTTAACACATGGCATCACAGTCAGGGGTAGAGTCTCCATACCTTCCATTCAATATTAGGATGAAAGATTGATACCATGGTACCAATGATGTTGGCGGTGTTCAGGGCGCACGAAGAGCCAGTAGCAGTCTCAGCTAGAAGCAGGCACCATCCGACAAAGTATGAAAGAAATGGTCTGTACTTTTCGGTAGCGAGCTTTTGGACGTAGAACTGCTGACCACCAGCAGTAGGCCAAATGCCACAGTATTCAGCGAGTGAGGCCATTAGTAGAGTCTGGCCGATGGCGACGATGATGGATCCGTAAAGAAGCGAAGCTGGACCACCTACGTCAAAAATGACTCCGTAGAAAACGACGACGCATGTCCATGTCGCACTGATCATAACCTGGTAGGCGCATACTGCGCTGGTGTCAGCATCACTCAGGGCTCCAAACTGATCGCAGGAGACTTACATGTCCAGAAATTGTAGACGCGGTGCAATTCAGCCGACTTTCCGAGGGACTTGAGATACGCATCGTCGGTATCATACTGAGACTGGCTGACCTCTAGGACGGACCCATCGTAGCAGATCGGCTCAGCCTTGATGATTTCTTTTTGAGGATCCATGTCCATTAAAGACCAGAGGTAAAGAATATTGATATTGAAAACGTGGTGTAATCATGGGCTGGAGAATGTAGAAATAATGCCAAGATGCACGAGACAGGCCAGTTTGGTTGAAATGTTTTGGATGGAACGCCTCCAAGTGGAAAAGAAGAATAGGACATGTCTGTACCCAATCACCTAATGCGAATATATAAAGCAATGTGACCAGAGACTACGATCTAGATCCTGGTCGAGAATGCGGGGGAGATAACGTCAAGATAACGTCCACCAATGATTAACTAGCCTGCTATCGCTTACAGCTGCCACAATTCCACACAAACGTCTCATTTCTCTTCCGGGCTGCCAAACGATGCCTTCCCCGGAAGACACCGCGTTGTTGGCTCCCTCCTGGCCAGTCTAGCCCGGGATCGCGTGCTCGTATGAGTTTCCAGACCGTAGATGGACGTGAATGTGGCTTTGGCCTTTCCCTGCCGACCAACCCATCCTGGATTAGCAATGAGCTAGTGCGAACCACCGAATATAGAGTCATTGATGCTACTGTCGTAGTAAGGGGACGAATTCCAAGACAACGCCTTTTAATGTTTCTTTAGACTACATAGGAGTTGGATGGAAACTGTCGATCTTACCAGCGTTTCGAAATGGCTTGATTGAGAACTGCCACCAATAAACAGTCCTTCACGCGTTTTCACGCAGCGGAATCGTCGACGGCGCCACAGAACCTTGTCGCAGCCATCAAAAGTGACGGCGGCGTAATTGCCGTGAACCTTATATTACCGCCAGCTAGTACAGCAGATCGGAGAGGATCTCAAGTCCCACCAAGACTCTCATGTTCCAGACTTGTCTGGACTTTCATGTATCAAAATCCAAAGAGCAATTAGCTTTTTTAGTGGTTAGGTTGCGTGTGTAGAACTTGTGCATAATCCCGTGAAGTGTGTGCTACGAATGAGCTATGCTCCTTGTTACTAATATATTTGAAGAGGGATAAGAGAATTACTATGAGGGGGAAGCCGATAGTTCCATCGACTGTGGCGTTTCGAATTAACCCTGGTGGTAAAAGGGGACTTCTGTAGCGAGATAACGAATGAGTGCGATCTTTTTCCACAGTCTAAAATCGATGGAAGCCTAATCTCGGACGGTGCATTGGGCCGGGGCAACCTGCTAACTAAAGGTAGCGACAATTATCCCACGACAAGGAACCCCTGGTCGTTATCGGTTGCGTGACCCCTCTTACCAAGACTGTCGGAGATAACGGTGCTACCATCGGCATCCCAAGAATACATATATGTGCCGATGCTGATTTCAGACTCAAAAGCTTTAAGTAGGTCGAGCGTTTTGCACGTGGGGGTCGAAAAGCTCAATGTGGGTTGCTGAGAACGTTGAGCCGTGTAAGCTTGGAAGCCACTTTGGGATTGACATGTCAAAAAAAGACTAATCACCGTTATGCTGCATTTATAATCATGATACTGACTGCCTTGGGTGTTTTTTTAGTAAGATACGGAATCGCATTACTCTAGGATCTGTATGTTAGAGTGGTGACTCTTATTATCTTACAAACTGTGGGTAATTATGCCCAAGGACAATATCTAGGTATGTAAAGTATAGTAACTGTAATTACTTATGTTATGAAATAGTTAAATGAATGAGCTATATTCTGTAGTAGACCTTTTCTATTATTGAGAAGAACCTCTCATAAAGGTATATTTGTATTTCGAGGCGAGTCATGAAGCCTCCTCTCCCAGATGTTGTCATGATGTAATTTGAGGTCTTCGATTCGATTACAACCCGGACCTAGCGGGCATAAAGCTTGATACCCAATTTGCAAATGATACGTGTATCCGCATTGAATTTTGAAGTCCATGTGCACGTCAGAGCTCTTGTACATGGAGTAGATTTGTCTTTGATACCTGCATTAAGCCCAACTGTATTTTTGTTACTGGACATGCGGCGGTTGCGGCGGAACACTTATCGATTTGCGGGCCGCAACACTCCGCCGAGGCCTCAGGTATTGGCAACCGAACGACATATGCGGACTATCAGGAAATGGATTCCCGATGATGCCGCAATTTACAACTTCGGGTGTTTACGGCAGAGGCTCCCTGACCAAGAAATTGAAGCTGTCGGCAATTCTACATCATCGGTAGTGCTGGTGTACTTCCACGATTGGTGAATTATATGGATATCTTTAGAGCCCTGGATATGTACTGGGATTATACTTGATCGTACTACATGGAACGTAATTATCATGTCATATCCATCATGAATACGAATGGAAGATATCGGAGGAGCTCGGTGACTCGGCCTGTAACCCCGTTTGTCGACAGCACAGATGTTGAGCACAATCAGTTCAAATCACTTCGTAACAATGCCCTGACCTAGACTTTCCTTATAAATACTCGACGATGCCTCAGCTAATCTTCAGAGTTCCTCTCACCATCGCAGACATTTGGAAAACAACAAATATACACCTGAAACAGAACCAACCACTTCATCAACATTCACAATGGCTATCACCAAGTACAAGGCTGCCGCAGTCACCTCCGAGCCTGGAGTAGGATTCCATTTCAATCTCATAACGCAAATACTTGAACTGACTATTCGCAGTGGTTCAATCTTGAGGGTGGTGTTCGCAAGACCATCGACTTTATCAACGAGGCTGGACAGGCCGGCTGCAAGTTGGTTGCCTTTCCCGAAGTTTGTAAGTCATAACCTCATTCCCATTACCAATCAACATCTGACATAACATAGGGATTCCTGGTTACCCCTACTGGATGTGGAAGGTCACTTACATGCAGTCCCTTCCCATGCTGAAGCGATATCGCGAGAACTCCATGGCCGTCGACTCTGAGGAGATGCGTCGTATTCGTCGCGCTGCCCGTGACAACCAGATCTACGTCTCTCTGGGATTCTCCGAGATTGACCATGCCACTCTCTATCTGGCCCAGGTTCTCATCGGACCCGATGGCAATGTTGTCAACCACCGCCGCAAGATCAAGCCCACTCATGTCGAGAAGCTTGTCTACGGTGATGGCTCTGGTGATACCTTCGAGTCCGTCACCCAAACCAGCATCGGTCGTGTCGGTCAGCTCAACTGCTGGGAAAACATGAACCCCTTCCTCAAGTGTCTCAATGTTGCTGCTGGAGAGCAAGTTCACATCGCTGGTTGGCCTGTCTACCCTGGCAAGGAGCGCCAGGTCTATCCCGATCCAGCTACCAACTACGCCGACCCTGCCTCCGACCTGGTCACTCCCGAATACGCCATCGAGACTGGCACATGGACTCTTGCTCCCTTCCAGCGTCTATCTGTTGAGGGCCTCAAAATCAACACTCCCGAGGGTGTCGAGCCCGAGACCGACCCTTCCGTCTACAACGGCCATGCCCGTATCTACCGACCTGACGGTAGTCTGGTTGTGAAGCCTGAAAAGGACTTTGACGGTCTTCTCTTTGTTGACATCGACCTCAACGAGAGTCATCTGACCAAGGTTCTCGCTGACTTTGCCGGCCACTACATGCGCCCTGATCTTATCCGCCTCCTTGTCGATACCCGCCGTAAGGAGCTTATCACTGAGGTCGACAGCAACGGTGGTATCGCTTCTTACAGCACCCGTACTCGGCTTGGCCTTGATAAACCTCTTGACGGAGAGAAGAAGGCCGAGCAGGAGGTCCCTGATCAGATGTAATGAAGGGCTGTGCGATTCAGAGGTCAATCTCTCTTTGAAGCGAATTTGTAAGATAGGTACACAAGTCTACAGGAGTTGAAAGAGCTCTTCAACTACTCCATAAATACTATAAGTCAAAACAAGTAGCTATGTCCGATATTTTAAAGCTTCACTACACATGAATGACCCTTGGGAGCAATCAAGAAATGGTTCTCCAACTCCATCATCTCATCCGTTGTCTCTGAGCCCAATCGAGCACTTCGGCATTCACGGAAGAACGTCGCTGCCCCAAGACGTAGCTCCATCCAGGCCAGATGTAAGCCAATACAGATTCGGGAACCAGCCCCGAACGGAGATAGGGCTGTCTTCTGTGCACTCGTCAACTTCGACTTGTCCATGAATCTATAACCATTGAACCTTGAAAATCTGTTAGTCAAACTCTGAATAAGTAAATATTTTCATACCTCTGCGCATTATCAAATATGATATCGTTGCGGTGCATTGTGAATGCCTGTGTGCTCACAACGGTACCAGCCGGGATGTAGTGATCACAAAGAGTGGCGCCTTTAGCTGGTACTACCCGGGGAATAGCACCAGGAGCTGCGCCGTACAGACGAAGTGTCTCCTCAATAATGCTATTAAGTAGTGGGGCACTTTTAAGCTCATCAAGTGTGAGTTTGTCACTGAGCCTAGAGATCTCAAGTTCCACTTCTGACTGCAGCTGAGGCTGTTTGAGTACCGCCCAGATGAGGTAAGTCAGGGTGACAGCTGTGGTATCTGATCCAGCGATGATGAGATTCCCTGCTTCTGTCTGAATGCTTGACGTTGACAGACATGTCTTTTCCTGGCCTTCAGCTGCAGCAAGCATTTGACTAAACAAATTGGCTTTGCTTAGTCCGTCACCAACGCTTTGCATGTTCTTGACCGCTATAGCACCGTGATCATAAATAACATTTTCAGCATTCAGGACCTTCTTCATGGCCTTGAGCGGGATATAATGAAGGATTGGGTAAATCCATGAAAGTTCGATGCGAATACCACTGAGAATCATGACTGTTTGAATAGCGTCGATGTAGGGTGTTTGCTAGAAGGGTTTAGCATCTAGAATCTGTCTGGAAGTTTTGAGGTCAATTACCTTGCCAAGCTCCAACATGCGAAAGGACTCCCCAAAAGAAAGTTCAGCAATGACATCTGTAGCCAGAAGAGTCCACCATTTGAAAATATCAGCCCCAGCACTCGACGCACCTTCCCTGATATTTTTCACAGCAAGCTGAGTCTTCTGTCTGATGACAGGCTCCCAATTTGCCACCAACGAGCTGACGCTGAAAGCACGAGCAAACAGTCGCCTACGAGCAGCGTGCTGGTGAGGATCACGCATCGAAAAAATTCCAGGCTCGTGACCTGGATTAGTGCCATCATACCAAGCCGACTTAAGAAACCCTGCGCCAATCTTGTGTATCGTGGAGAAAGCGTCCAGATCACTCACAGCGATCTCTTGTGGTGAGACGCGAACAATGGGACCATATTTCTGATGTAAGGCGTGGACATAGTGGATGCGCTTGCCGGATATGATATGCCATTTGAGGATCAAGTGAGTGAACTGTGTGTACCAAGGGCCTGGTATGTGGCGGAGAGGTGATGTGAATACATTTACCAGACCATAAGCTGCCGTAGCAAGAAGTACAAGGCCAATCAAGAATGGCGAACCGATCAAGTCAATTATAGTCATTATTGTTAGAAGATTGATAGCTTGTACAAACTCTGGAATGTAAGGAAGCTACCATGTTCCAGAACGTAATGTTCAGAAAGCATACCAGGAGTTATATAATGTTCTTCACAGTTATGAAGCGGGGGTATCGGGAAGTGGAGGTCACCGGGACATCACAACCCTCGGACGAGCCAACAGTCCGTTTTCGGCCGAAAGCCGGTTTAATATTACAATACTTATTCTTTGCAAGGCCGGGTAAAGTGTTTGTACATATGGTTAATATCATTCGAGGGTGTAGGTGATTTGTAAATTCGGCTTAATTCCTCCGCAATATCCTGATCTCTCTACATAATGGACTGATATGATGCAAAATAACCAATAGAGATGACTTGGATTTTATATTGAGTTGCCACCCGACGTGATACGACATATGGGTTATCCTTTTGCAGGACATTTGTATTGTCTGAACCATTCTTGACATGGTCTACACCCGCAACGCTCTACGTGTTCAGTTTAAAACTCAATTGGGCTGGACCAACCATGTGGTCGAGGTCGGATAAAAAGATATAAATACCACCGCCAGCTCTAAAATACATTCAAATCATTTGTAATTTACACTGGAGACCCTCTTAACATTTTGAGGACATCATACTGGTTCGTTAGACCTCCAACCTGGTCGGCCTGCTCACTGTGGTGTCTGTTTCACTTCCCCATCCGTGTCAGTGGTATCCTCTCCCAGACCAACCTCCCACAGCCTATATCGACTGATGAGCTTATGGAAAGAGATATATCCTAGCATGTGGTAATTGAGAAGTTGAAGATAGGGTTCTCTGCCACGTAGCACAAGCCGCACTAGAGGAGAATCGTCAGTCTCTTGTCACTCCAAAATCCGAATGCCAAAGACCAGTTTGGCATGTCACGTTATAGAAATGTTAACAAAAGTGGGAAATACAGTTATACTTACTGTTTTGGGTTTTGTGTTTCATATCTTCGACAACGTCCTCAAACACTGTCCGGGCATCCTTATTCTCGTACCAGCCCGTGTTATGGATGTAGTTATACTGCTCCTCAGCCACTTCCTCTTTCCAGAATCTAGAATAATTAGTAATCAACTCTATCGAGGTCATTAAGGCAAATGATCTTACGATAGTATGTCGTTAGTTAGACTATGCCATGCAGCGAGATCTGGTATCGCCTCGACAAATAGTGATAGATCAGGACAAAGTGCCTTGGGAAACGTAAACCAGGCGAAAGCTTCTCCTACGCCGTCTTTCTCGCGTAGAAACCAAGCCCATCTATGGCCGGCCTTAGTTCGCTCAATTCGACTGAATTCGTTCCGAGCCTCGAGAGCATTTGCATTTAGAAAGTTCAGTGCCGATGTGACGATGAAGCCAGCCACCTGGGGATCCCAGTATCTGAACGACAGCTTCAGAAGGTCCGCCCATCCTTGCAGTAGAGGAATCGGCTGCTTTTCGCCTGCCGTGAACCGCTCGTGGAAACACTGGAATTCGTCGAGATGGTTGGGAGCTTCATCGTCTAAGAGAAGGCCCAGCCAGGAAAAGATACCGATAAAGACTTGGACCTCGAATGGATGGTTGGGAAAGCAAAGCTAGATAGTCAGTATGGCCATGCGAAAGAGTACAAATGTTGCACGCACAACAGGGTATAAATGCCCCATCTTAAAACACTTCCAAGAATGACTCCCCTCCTCGTAGGATATGCCCGTTTCGTCTGCATGATCACACATCGCTTTCCAAAGCGCGTCATTTTCTGTGGTGGACGGCGGTGTATATCCGATCTCAGTGGTAAAGGATGTAATCAGTTGTTGGATGAAGGCCCTCAAATTTTGTTCACTTGACCCAGAGGCCGTTTGCTGGGAACTCGGCTTGACTGGCAAGGGGGCCTGCCATCTAGATCGAAGCGTGCTTAATGGGGCGCCCATCTTGCTAATTTGGTCTGAAGAATAGTAAAAAATAAGACGAAATACAATGGTGTGAGTGGAATTGGACGGCGGAGAGGCCTCCTCTTATATTCTCCGACTGATTGAGCACATGTCACCTTGGCTACAAAGAAGCTCCGAGAACAGATGATCTAACTTTACGCGATATGCAAGTCTGCTCATTCCCGGGGTGCATTTGCGGCACAAAATGGCTAAATTCTGTTTGTAGAGCAGTCTCCACCTGGCAATGTTACAGTGCATGTTGACCATCAACAGCTGATCCCCAGCTTCGGGACGGACTCAGAGTGAAGCCCGGGGCATTGAAGATATGTCATAGTATACCATCATAACAGACCCCTAAGAGCCAGTCGCATAATGGTAGTCCCCATAATACATTCTCAAAAATTTGGGTAAAAGGAAGGCATTGGCACTCATCGTGTCCCGTCAAACGACCCCTACAAAAACAAAGAGGCTGGGAATCCCCGTCCTGTTCATCCTCCATGCAGCTCCAAACCTGACCCACCACCTCATGCGCTTCTCAACTCGTGATTGGTGGGCCGAGCGAAGCCTCCATGCACACGTATCATAAACAACGCACTGGTGTTTGTTTAGCTCAAACTCGGTTCCGTGCAGTCGGCCGCTGAGAATAAATAGGGGAGCGGCACTTGGCGCTGCGGGATTTAATCACAAGCAGTTAAAAATATTGTAAAGCAATCCAGGGACCAACAATAAAATAATATTCGCTTTCCTACTTCAAGAATATATCATTTTTACCGGGTTGTTTGTGGTATTAGGTCTAGAGATATTTGTAGCCGCATGCCTTTGTCTCAGAAATGATTACACTGAGACCCAGGAGCACGGGCTGGTCCCTGTTGTTTTACCTACGCCATGACGGTTACGACACTAATAGAGCTAGCTCGTCCTGTTCTGTAACTAACCAGGGTGTCGGTCGTCACATTTTGGGAACAGCAAAAATGCGGTCAACCCACAGTTCTAACTAGAAAGAGATCAGATGCCGGATATCAATCTGGTTTCTTATCTTAGACTTGACTGGTTAATTGTCCCACTGCTATCTACCATACCTCTAAAATCTGACCCTCATTTTATAATCAGTCCGGCGCGGGACACCGTTCTCCGAAGATCGTACTTTCTTTTCAAAGCAGCTAATATCTCATAATGACGACCGTCTACTCTCTTGGGGTCTAGATTCTCGGGAGAACTGAGAAAGATACAGGAGCTCTTGGATATCTTGTCAGCGTCTTCTCTCTCAAGTTCGGCCTGTCCCGCTGTAACGATCCTCCACAGGGTCCTGTATATGTTTTTAGCGCATGTGTCACGTAGCTTCCTTGTAGGGTAGGGGCCGATGGTAAGCTCGATGATTGACTGGAGTGATCCGTTACCGTCATGAATGCTGATAATTAGTTCTTCATTGGTAGTTTGGAATTCTCCGTGGGTATTGAAAACCGTGGCACCAATGATCTCATCAACTCCCATTCCGTAGTGCAAGATCAAACTGCCACAGCCGCCGAAAGTGCTTCAACGTGTGCATCCCACCGATTCAACTATGACACTTGGAATGTCAATGCAATGGATCGAATAACAGTGCACTTCAAACACTGACGGAGGTGTAACTAAGCTTCCCCCACCCACAGCCCTGGCGAGATATCCCATCAATGTTTCAAATACACTCTTGCGCTGTGAATGTCTTCTGAGATCTAAAATTGCTAAATATCTCCCGTGTTGACGACAAGAGCGCTAAGGACAAGCGTTCGTGTCGCACAATCGCGACCGCCTGAGTGAACACTGAGTTCGAGATTATTTTAGATATGACCTTAGAAAACGAACGCAACTTTGTTTTTGTCCTGCGGTATAATTACCCTAACAGTTTGTATAGATTTTTTAGAAGTATGGCCCAATTATTCATAGTCTCTTATAATAGAAAGGCAGGTCTTTATATCCGATGAAGCCAGGTGAGCGAGTAGGCTCCCCTGGATATTTCTGGTTGGTAGCAAATTAACCCTGGCGGGACTGCAATACGATGGGTAGACCCAATGCTATATCGTAAAGCTAGCCTTGCCAATTACCAGAGAGATAATATCAGATCACTACGGAAAATCGCAGGTTTAGGCAATCGCACAACATGAAAGGCGTAGTTAAGTTATGGCATCTGCATAACAGACGGTTTAGAAAGTGTTATTCGGCCGAGTCATGTTCTCTTTTGTTAAGGTGCAAACACATTGACGTAGGAGTAAAACCCTTCGCAACAGTCTGGTTCGCTCAGCACTTTAGGCAAATATACCGCCTGCCACTCTGAATGGGGTTCTGTGGTGAGTTCAGCCTTGCAGAACTCCCAGTAGGCTGGGTACCAACCGGACTGCTCCCAGTCAAGGATTGCCATAATACAGCAAGGCGAAGTTTTCGAGACCATGATATTGATAGGGTTGAGATCCGCGTGTGTAAAGCGGATGGGGCTATCATCAGGCAGCATCTCTCGATATGGATCGAGGATATTGGTAGGATCAAGATCTGGCTGGCGCATCCTGGCTGGCCATTTGACCATTTCTGACATACAGTCATGGAGTTCAGTTACCGAAGAGAAAGGACCAGCAGGGGGGAAGTTTGTGCTAGTAAAGACGAAATCCTCCAGATGCCCGCGGCCGATACTGCCTAAGTGGTGATTAAGTTAGAGAGAATCTGTGAGTATAAGTGGGGAGGCTTACCGATGAATTGATCATTGGGGGTTTGGCGCAGACAAGTCATCCTCGCGATTAACGCTTTGAGCTGTTCACAAACGCTATCCTTCTCTGTAGCAGTTAACGTGCCCCAACAGTCATTTAAGGTAACCCCATCAATATACTCCATATAAAGGAATGCGATGCCATTTTCTCGTGTCCAGCCATAGACCTCTGGAACAGGCACTTCAGGCAAAAAGCGGCGAATTGCCCAAAGACACTGTCCTTCTGCAACAATCGCGCTAGTGTTCTCGCTGTATTTCACAACAAGCCCAAGTTCCCTAAACTCGGTTGGTTGTAGCAGTTTCATAGTCTCACACACTGGATTCTGAACATAATTAGGCCTAGCTAAGACTTCCGATGCAGTAGGGAGTGTAGGTGTATTCGGACACCGTTTGAAGAATGATGAGTTGTAGAATGTGACGGAAGAGCCTTGTGGAAGTTGGTCAGGCGATAGATACGAAAACATTTCGACAGGCGTACAGAGGAGTAATGGCTTAAGACGAAATAAAATCTTAGGGAATTGGGACAGTTATTTGAAGGAGTTTGGTAGGTGTGGGAGACTTACTTTTACTAAAGAGGGGTAGGTTTCAGGACTGGGGTCGTATTACCTGAGTACCTATACTCTTAGTATTGTATATGTTGTATTTAAAATATGCTGTTATAACGAGTAAAAGTGTGTAAAATTCTACTTGATATGTTATTATTAATTTGATGTCATGTTGTTTATTTTACACTTATATCACTTCTTTTACCAGTCCATCATTAAATAACAGTGCTTGGTAACTCTCAGTAGTTATCAAGTTCCTTATAACGTGTATAATAAGTGTGTGACCCAAACAAGTATGTGACCCACCACACTGTGTAACTAAAAATGGCCTACCCTATAACATCTA